>JANGFI010001269.1:0-11510 GCA_025758705.1 Goffeauzyma gilvescens
GCTTCGGCCATCGGCCATCGACGATCGAACTCGTCTCGTCCCGATCGGAAGGAAAGTTTCGGGGGTTCGGGGCGTCGGGCCGTCGGGCGCGCTTGTCTGGAAAGGAAACGTTGGACGGCAAGTTCCCAAAGGGGGTCAGAGGAGAACAGAACAGAACAGAACAGAACAAAAACAAAACTGGGGGACTGCGTGGCTGCGATGCGCGACCTTTTGAACACTAAATATGACACCCCCATGATTAGGGATCAGGAGCCATGGGGGCGAGGGTCGCTGCGAAAAAGTGAGGCCCACGACACTAATCATAGCAAAGCGCAACCACAACCACGACCGCGACGACGACCACGACCAGCAGCATTTTCGCTTCTACTTTGCAGCAGCAGTTGTAGCTGTCGTTGTTAGCCTACAGTGCGGTCACAAAGCACATTCACGGTAGGTAGCCTACGAACGATGATATCCTTGGGTCCCCCGCCTCCCTTGCCTCCTTCCGGTGGGATCCACGAAACGCGTGCGCCGGGGGGAAGAGAGAGGGGGGGGATGAATTACGTAAGAAACAGCCCGGATTCGTTCTTTCCCTGTTTTGAACTAGCTCTTTCGGCTCCGGCTCCGGATCCGGCTCCGGCGCGACTGAAATGAAGACGACGATGAAAATGGGTGAAGGGCGCCGGGGGGATGATGACGGAAGAAAAGGAAAATAGAGGAATACCACGGACAGGCTAGAGGGGAGGGGAAAGAAAGAGACGGGCGAGGACCCGGCCGGGACGCGAGGAAACAGCAAACAGCAAACAGCAAACGTCTTCGGGTTCGGTCACAGTTTCAACCTCTTTTCCTTTTGAGATCAACTTGTTTTAAGCAGTGAAATAAAGAAGACATTCCCCAGTCTCTCGCCATTTAGACACCTTGACTGTTTGGCAACGAGTCCTTCACACCCCTTACAACCCCCCTCCGCCGCTCCTACCCCTTCCTCGATCCCTTGCATTCCCTCAGCATGTCCGGCAGCCCCCCACCACCACCACCATTCTTCCCCTCCTCTTCTTCTTCTTCTTCTTCGCGAGCCCCAGTCGGCGGCGCTGGTTTACCCTCACGGGAACGTCAGAACACACAGCCAGGTTTACGACGCATCAATCTCGACGACGAAGATGACTACAGTTACGGTTACGACCTCGGATCTCGAGGTGGGGAGGGGATGCGGAGGGGAATAGGGAGGGGTGCCTCAGTCGCTCCGGGAACGGGAACGGGAACCGGCATGGGCATGGGCATGGGCAGGGGCATGGGGAGAGGTGTCGGGGGTAATCAGAGATTACTGGGTGTTGACGACGATGCGATAAGAGGGACGGATGATGATGCGCTTGTTAGTAGGATGTGAGTGACCCGTGTCTGTTCTTTCCTTTCTTGTTGGGTTTGGTTTCTGGCTTGTTTGGCCGCTCCGCCTCTTCGTCTTCGTCTTCGTCTTCGTTTTCGTGTTCATCTTTTTTCTCTTCTCTTTTCCTCTTGCTGGATGTGGCTGACCTTGCTGATCTTCCTGATTAGATCCGCCGTCAACCTCGGCTATATTAACGACGACACATTCTCCCACATCTTCTCCTCTTCTTCCTCTTCAAACCGCACTCATCACGCACCACCGCCACCTTCTCTCCCTGTTCGCGCACTGCCGACCACTAACGCATATACCCCTCTTCATCATCCGCACCCGCACCAGCATCAGCATCCCCTCGCACAGCAGGAGGAGAGGAGACCACCGGTCATCAATATCGGGACTCATCATCGAACCTATGCGATTGACAGGCTTGTTGATCGATTCTTGAATGTCAACTCAGATTCGGATCGGGTACTTAGTCCCCCCAAAGCAGGGGCAGGGGCAGGGGCAGGGGCAGGGGCAGGGGCACGGGCAGGGGCAGGGGCAGGGGCAGACGCAGCGAAAAAGAAGAAGAAACAGATCGTTAGTCTGGGTGCAGGGAGTGATACCCGGTTTTGGAGACTGAGAGTGAGTCTCCGATACAGCTGTTTCGGTCTCACCTGGCTCGCTGCGAACGGTCGGACCTGGAATCATCTGAGCTGCGAGTGCTAAGGAAGTTGACTGATACTCCCCTCCCCCCCCCCCCCCCGCCCGTTTGCAGTCTCGCAATCCTCCGACCCCGATCCACAAATACGTCGAAGTCGATTTCCCTTCTGTCACAGCGACGAAAGCGAGGAAGATATGCACCCACCCCGTTTTAAGTTCTGCGCTCTTCCCGCACGACCCATCTCTGAACGGAAACGATGACGCCCCCGCTTCTGACTCAACCACAAACCAAGAACCAGAAGCAGAACCAAAACCAAAACCGAAACCGATAATCTCGAAAGGCGGCACGCGACTAGACACTCCTCTCTACTCTCTAATCCCTCTCGATCTGAGAAAATCCACTGACCCAGAACAAGGACTCGAGGCGAACCTCTTCCCGGCGCTCGAGAGGGATCTGCCGACTCTCGTTGTTGCAGAATGTTTGTTCTGTTATATGAGTCCTGAAGAAGGAGATCACGTGTTGAGTTGGTTTGCGAAGACGTTTAGGGATTGTACGCTGATCGTGTATGAGATGCATGGTTTGAGGTGAGTCGTCGCCTTGCGACAAGTAGCAAGTAGCGGCGATCGGGAGGGGAGGGCGATGAACGCCCCGATTGAAACGCTAGGAAACCAGTGAAGAAGAAGAAGAGGGACGACACGTACTGATTTCCCTTGCCCTCCCGCCGTCCTTCAGCGACCCTTTCGGCCAAGTTATGACCCGCAACCTTCAAACCCGCGGAATCTCCCTCCCCGGTGCCATCTTTGCAAACCCTTCAGCGCACGCCGAGCGCCTCAGACAAGCCGGTTTCTCACATTCTCACGGACTCAGCTTGAAAGAGATTCGCGCTTCCCATATTCCCGCAGAAGAGCTGAAGAGGATCTCGAGGTTGGAGTTTTTGGACGAGTTGGAGGAGTTGGAGCTGTTGTTGGATCATTATACGATTGCTTGGGGGTCGAATGGAGGAAACGGGTCGGATATTGACTTTTAACCTCGAAGTCGGTGCGATATTACGAGATCGCTTTGCTATTCGTTGCGATCTACCTGCAACACGAGCCGACTTTCTCGTCCGCGATGGAAGAATGTGGAAGGATTCAACAAGGCTCGGCTTGGGAAGCAAGCTCCCCGCCGGGGACTTACTTTGCCCTTGTCTTCGTCCCCTTGCGACATGGCCTTGTACGACATGGACAACCGGTATGAACATGTTTGGTAATGACCGTCCACAGCGTCACAGATCGCGCGAAACCGCCGTGCGGTTGAAGATGCCCCCCCCCCCCCCCCCCCCCCCAAGTGATCTCATCAAAATCACAACGGGCGAAACTGGACGCAGCAGGGTACGCAGAGAGTATGAACCGATATATAGGGTTTTTGCAAACGAATTAGGAGACTGTTGGAAGATCAGTCACAGGAGAGAGGAGTTGAGACGTGATAGAAGGCACTCGGCAAGCGAACACAGGGTTGCTAGGCAGGAGGATGGTAAACATATCCTAGTCTCGACCGGTCCGGTCAAACTTGGCTGAACTCCATTGATGGGGAGCAACACGTCGAAAATTATAAAACGACTCGAAATGAAATGTTGTAACACTGCGAGCAATTACAAAAGAAAAAATGGCGATGGGAAAGGATACCCTTTTCCTTCTGTTTTTGTCTTCTCTTTCAGTGAAAACTGAGACGATAGGGAGGGCTTATCGGTCCACAACGAATCTATCTGAGAAGTAATCGTCAAACATGTGCATCTAGAATCACGGATGGATGTCTGGGAGCGAGATGGGGGCTAAATGGTTTCTTAGAATCCGTTGTTGGCCGCATCAGTCGAAAGCTCCATCTTTGTTCAGATCCATCGTCTTTTGGCGGATCGGTCATGTACGAGAGATGAGATATGAGTTAATTAAGAGGGACCATAAGGCGTACAAGACGAGTTTGCGAGAGAGCCTCCATCCAGAGATCAGAAGTATTTGGCGACCTCGACGAGGTCGGTGATGGGGCGGTTTGAGGACTTTGGCTTGCCAGAAAACTGCTTGGCATACGGTCCCGGCGTATTGCCCGTGACGATGAGCGAATGGACGCGATATAGAGAAAATGGACAGTCAATGTCAAAAACTGAGTACAATCAGCTTTCAGACTCTAATCAATGCATGATACCATAGCAAAGCACCATCTCCTGGTGGCGTAAAAAGAGATTTGATGTGCGTTTCATCGTTTGGACAGGAAGGGAAGACGTTAGTTTGGTGGCGAATATGACTCGAACCGCGCAAAGGGGGGCGCCTTCCGCTACTAGTCACCGCCCGAACTCGAATTATGATGCTTGATATATCTGAGGAACGTTCACGATACGTGAGATTTTTTGATTGATGGTCACTGTTCGAGACGATTATACGACTTATAATATGCTGTACTACCTCGAGCTAAGCGACTCCGCGACCAAGTCAAGACTCTCGATACCGTGTTATTGTGTGGTGTTTCAGAGTGAAAAGCAGCGTGTGCCGATGCAATGTCTCGTGCGCCTACAACGACCCTGCAAACGTTTTCAAAGGTAACTCGCACTGCCGGTCTCAGCAATAAGATGCAGCAGCGTGGACTACCGGCGCTCAGATTACCAGCATGTATCATATCGATCCATCAAGGAACATCGGGGTTAGCTAATATAGCATGGTGTCCGAAAGTCTGGGCGTGGTCAATCATGTCGCGTTACTTCTTCCGAAGCTCTGGAGTGAGGTACTTGCCGATGATCTGGCAGTCAGAGAGGTCAGCGTATTGCATCAAATGTGACGACACTTCGAATCTTGTGCTCACCAAACATTGCTTAAGCCATTCCTTGTTCGCCAGCTTATGCTTGTCTGGTGCAGAGACTTTTGGCTGTTCCCCGTCGTTGACGAGGATGACGTCAAACTCAGACAGGTTTGTCTTGCCCAACTTTGGGTGCTTGATGACCTTGGCACCCATTGCATACGCAGCGATCGGTATGACGTCCTATACGTGTTGATCTAGGTCAGTGCTGATCGAAGACGTGGGAAAAGATACACCACTCACGGACAGCTTGCCAGTGATGCAGAGAACGTGTTTTTCTCGTAAAGGGGTTTGGAGAAGATCAGAATTGTCAGATCGAGGAGTCACTTGCGAACAGTACGCATTGAGATGAGTTGAGAAACCAGTGCTGATCATGTAGCTCTCGTGGGCGGTATCCTGTAGGTCCGAATGAGACTATAAGATTAGCTTCACTGACGAAGGACGAATAAATCCTGCAGACTCACCCTTGATTCGACTGCATCAAGCACGTATCGAGGAGAGAGGCAAGGAATGCGGAGGCTGAGCGCCATCCAGTATTTTGGCGTAAAAGTTGTCTCTCCACAGACGATGGCATATATCTTGTGATTGGAATACTGGGGCAGAAGGTCTACATTCCCGATCGTCAGGTCTTGGGGTTTACTGTAAAATCCAAACACGTCCTCGCTGATGAGACCTCCATGTTGTTGGATGAGGCGCGAGATCTCGTCCTTTTGATCTTTCACTTCTTTGCCACCGACGGCCGTGATGACGAAGCCGATGTCTTTAAATATGCCCGAGGAGACCTGCGGGCTGGCCATCACAGCATTTGCAGATGTGTTCCTAGGCTTGCGAGGTAAGAAGTCTTTGCTATCCGCGAGCAAAGCTCGTGATATTTGAGCATCCGTAATCCGTAGATGCTCAATATCGCCCTCGTTTTTGCGTCGAATCCAGATCCTGGAGACCGACATGCGACTTTCTTGTCCATTTACTTCAATGTTGAGAAGATCGTCCGGCGAGGGATAGTCTACGTCGATTGTAAGTCTTATAGATACTCGTTTGTCGTCCTGGGATGCCACTGTCTGGCCAGATTTGAGTGAAAGCCGTCGAATCTTGCTCGCAGGAAGAGTCGCGTCAGAGCCATCGTCGAAAACGACTCGATACAGCTTTGAGCCATCCTGACCGATGATGGTACCAGGGTACCAGGAGGTAGACCATAGAGCAAGTACGCGAAGGACCTGAGATGATTTGCAGGGCGGGGGAATGATCTTAGAGGGTCCAGCCAGGTCATCTGAACGTATCGACGGCTTTCGGTTTGAACGACGCTTCGTAGAAGATACCTCGGATGCATTGCTAGACTTTTCGCTCGCCCTTTTGGCACCGGTCGGCCTCCACGTGTGGTCCTCCTTGTCTAGGATCGAGTCGTCTGAGTCGTCGGCCGAGTCGGGAGACATATCGGCTGGGGGCAGACCTTTCTTGGGAGATGTCTTTTCAGTAGCTGGAATTCCCTTCTTCGTGTCTTTCTTTCCGTACGTCTGGGAGGAACCGACAAGCTTTGGATTCCGCGGAATGGTGACTTCAGCAACTGCATCGTGAGCCTCTTTCTCCTCATCCCCTTTATCCGTCGGTACTTTTCGACTGTTACCGATCTCCTGGGACGCGAATCCCCTCGTCTGGACTGATGGAAGGACGACCGACCCCGGTTCGCTGTGTACAGGCTCGGTGTGCCCAGAACCCGGTTGCTTGCTTCCCCTCGCGAGTCTTCGTCGTGGAGGCAAATTCTTGATTATCTCGGAGGCTGTGCTACTACTGACTGGAATCCGGGCAACTTGGTCGACATCGTTCGCAGAAGAGGGCGGCGTCGGATTGACTGGAAGCGCACTCCCAAGGCTAGTCACATTCTGTTGTGTCGGCTCTTGGAAGGTTTGGTTGGGAAGAACAGGTGGATGAGAAGGGACGGCATCGGCGACCACTCCGAAGCTGGATTTCTCCGGAGAAGACGTCGGATCAGGACCAGGGGCAAGGGCAGCAGCCGTTGTCAGATCTCGGGGTCCTTGCTCAAGAGGCTCTAGAGGATCAGTTCGAGGAGCATCTGTCGCTGCCAGGCCTTGAGACGCTCGATCGAACGGGATTGGATCCTCCGCAACGGCATCGGCGGTCTTCAGTGTTTCTTCCATTACTCCGTCCATCCCATCCAAATAAACATCCTCGTTGCTTTGCAGATTATTATCCGGTTCATTGCCCGGCTCAGGTTCATGGATAGGCGGTCGGACATCCTCTTTGTCGAGGATCGCAGATGAGCTGCTCGTACCTGATATCCCTGGGGCATACCTTAGCCCTTGGACTGGGGGTATCTCTGTACCCCTCTCTTCCTTCGTGTGACTCCGTTTGGCGCGTTTGACGACCAATAATGATTCGGTTACCCCTCGGCCTCCTCCTGTGTTGATCTGGTCGAAGACCGTTGAAGAGGACATCAACTTTCGTTTAACTGTTATTTTCTCTTTGGAGTGGACAAAGCTATCTGTCCCGTCATTTTCGTCTTCGTTTTCGTCTTCGTCTAAATGTTGATTTTCGACGTTGGAGGTGGTGTCGGCGGTGTTGCCTTTGATTGCCGCAGCGACTGTGGGCGGGGAGTGTATCGCAGGTTTTTTGACACGAGACGGAGAAGCGAGAATGGGATGAGGTGCAGCTGAAGAATTAGAAACGGCGGTTTCGGAGTGATGCTCGACCGGATCAGGAGGTCGACTCATAGCCGGGGAATTGACGAGCGGGGATTTGAAAGTCGAGATATCGCTCTTCCTCGGTCTCGAAGACATAAATATGGGAGGAGGTTGATTGTAAGAGATCTCGGCAGATTTTGGTTTCGAAATCGAAGCAAATACCGAAGGGTCTTGAGAGCTTTCTCCTTCATCTTCCTCCTCCTTACGATCGGCTAGAGCTTCCGACAGCACAGCAGAAGACTCAGAGATCGTGATCTCAAATCCTGTTGCTTTCATCTGTGGATCTGTCGATGACTTTCCCTGCACCTGCATCTGAATAGGTTTTTTTACTTCCTCTCCTTGACCTCTTTGCCCAAGGACCTCTTCCCGTCCACCGCGTAGATACTGCCCGATCGCTTTACTCCCGAAGATCCCCATCGACTCTGACTCTTCTTCATCAGTTTGTGAGGACGACCCAGGGATTGGCTGAGAGTCGATGTGTGAATGGATTTGGTCGGAGCGGGCGACCATCTCGGTATAGACAGGCGAGCTCGACCGAGGTTTCGAAGCTCTTTGCCGCTTTTGCTGGGACTGCTGAAATTTTGAATCGATTGTCATGCGAGCTTGCGGACTGTTCTTCTCTACTGGATTGACATCCTGAACGTTTCCTTCCATCCCCGGTGAGCTAGCCTCCCTCGATCCTCCACCCACCTCCAAGCCTGTTCGATCTCCAGAGCCCAATCGCCCAGTATCCGGTGACGAAGGTTGTTTGAACTGAGTCTCAAAAGCCTGAGCTGCTGCTCGTCGTCGATGATGGCTATGGAAAGAAGCAGGTGACTGAGTTGAGTTTTCCGAGGAGAGGGAGAGAGAATGAGAGGAACCGGATGGGGCAGAGAAGGATTGGTTTGGGGAGGAGGAAGACATGACGGAAGGAAGAGGGGGATTTTGGAGTGCGGCTTGGAGATATAGACGGAGGAGACTGGCGATTTTAAGTCTAGCTAGCGGAAAGAGGACCAACCTAAGTTTGTTTCGTCATATGCAGTGAATTAAGAGTCATGGGATACCATCGTGCCTCGATATGGTCCAACTCCTGCTTTTCTTGTAGGGCAGTATGTGGCTTATTTCCGGTTGCTGTAATCACTTGACTTTCGACGGTCGCTTCGGTTCGGGAGCTCCCTCGTCGCGTGACGATGGCAACAACCACATTTAGATGAACGCGTCGGTTTCGCCATATTTCACGTGATCTTTAACCCTTTCGCCGTTACGTGTTTCTCCCTTCGCGCGTGGTCGAATCGTCCGTCCTGGAATATAACATCTCGACAACAACGAAAGGATTTCGGTCGAGAGATCAATTTCTGACTGGAGGGAAGGACATCATATGAGCGTACCCTATTGATTTTGGCCTTGGGTGAAAACTGGTTATGGCCCTCTGAAAGAGAAAGAAAAAGAAAAAAGAAGAAAAAAAACATGCACATTGAGGCAGATTACAAGGAGCAAATATACAATGCCCAATACTATTCCGTACATCCGTCCTGTCATCCAGTTAATCCGATATCCATCATGCTTCACGAGTCCTCGAAAATATAGCGTGATCCTTCTTTCCCGATCAATTTACAATTTTCCCTTGCATTCTTCTCATGATGTCCCCGGATGCTACATTTCAGGATGAGATTATATAGCAATTGTAGTGTCAGTCAACCATTCACTACGGTTGTGTTTAAGAGGCTCGAGCTCACCTCCACGACCATGTCTGCAGCCACTGGTGTCATTTTCCCGTCATCATCCTGAAACTCAATGACGTACTGTCCCGCCACTGGTCTTGCTCTCGAATCATTGCTCGGTGGTGCGGGTATTCCCATTCCGGTCCCTTTCAGCGGGGGTTGCACGACCGTACCATTATAGAACGCGGTTGTGTCGGGATACCATGCGAGGACGGTTGTACCAGCTGGGAGGTCGCGATATTGATTAGGATGTGAGGGAGATGAAGGTGCTGCAGAGGGATCGGCGAGGGGAATGATGTGTTTGATGGTTGTGTTGAATTTCTTCTTGCCATTCTCCTCATCGGCATCTACGACTTCGTACCTGTGGGGTCGCGGGGCAAAATTGGGAATAGTGGTAACGTCCAAAATGGTTAGTCTTGAAATCGCCCCCCCTCCCCCCCCCCCCTCACAACTGATTCAAATTGTTAAAAGAGAGCTCGTGACCCACCGCTGTTTATCCCCCGCGTTCGTCTTGACAACGTATGCCAGAATCCAATTACTCTCAACTGGTCCTTGATCACCGCCTTCTGGTCTCCCCGCCGGTTTCGGTTCTTTACAAAGCACTCTCCGTCCCGGTAGGAGTGGTAACTGTGCTCTCAGATGTTCACGCGCATTGTATGACCTCGTTGATGGGCTGCCGCTGCTTGGAGGAAGAGGGGATGCAAGACGTGATGAGGACATCGAGGGTGTAGGTGAGAGGGCTTTCCGTTTGTTCTTTCGTGCAGAGTCAAGAGAGGCAGAGTCGGGGGCGGAACGTTTTAGGTTGATCAGCTGTTCTAGAGAGTTGTAGGCGCGATCGAGGATCCTGAGGACGTTTAGAGTAAAGAGAGAGAGAGAGAGGGCGATCGGGTCAGCCAGATGGTACACCTCCTCCTCCGTCGTCGTCGCAACCCCCGCCCCGACCCGTGCACTCACTTCTGCTGTTTCCGACTTCTTTTTGCCTCTGTTTCCCAAGCAGCCAGCATCTCCCCCCGACTAGCCCAACTACCCCTATCCATCGCTTTCTTGATGGTCGTATCTGGGATCGACGACGCACTGACTTCGTCGTGGCCATCGAGGTCAGGGTGTGCGGGAAGTTGTCGTGGATAACTGTCGTTTAGCTTCATGAGTGTTGGGAAGTCCAGAGGAGGAAGCACACGGAGATGGTCGATGAATTCCTGCCAGAGTGCTGGAAGTGAGGAGAGAATTGACGAATGACGAGCGAAGTGGAAAATGTGAAGGGCGACGGATCGAGGGACGAGGGATATCAGGTGAGAAACAGGAAGAGAGGTGGGGACATTAGTAGTTGTATTGTAAGAGACAGAGAAAGAGCAGTCGAGCAGACGCACCTTGCTCAGAAGGCTCACTGGTCGCTTGATTGAGCGACGAGTTTTGACGGCGCATCGACATCTTGCGAGGAGAACGAGGGATAGTATGGGGGATGCGTGAGCTTATGAGGGGGAGTGGCCAGTGAGCAAGAACAAAGTGGGATGATCGCCAGGTATCGAAGCGATCGTGTCTGATGGTCAGACGTAGCAAGATAACCGGTGGGGTAAGAGGTGAAAGGAATGCAGGGAAGTAGCGGAATGCAGTTCGAGATTTCGCGAAGAGAATCTGGTGCTGTTGATTTATCTCTGGATATCTCCTTCCTCCCTCGTGATACTACTGGTTCAGTGTCGTAGTACCCGATTAAAAGATGGAAGGCACACGATGAGCTGGGTCTTTGGACAGCGATAAATGGTTGTTTGTTCTTGGTGCCTGGTACCGCATGGGAGGGGAAAGGGGCTGCAAGAAAACGTGTTGGGTTGAACTTGATCATTCACGATTTGTTCTGTGGATCCCCGAGGTCGCGAGATACGACACAAAGAGCCATAGGGATGCGGCGTTTCCCCCCCCCCCCCCCCCTTCTTTCGGTTTACGCCGAGAGGCCGTCATGTGACCCTCTTGTGCTGCATGTCTAAGAAAATGCGCGGGGAATGCGTGTATACCAACATATCTTTAACTAAGAGCTCCCACGGTACTTCTTCTCAGATGGTGGAGTGGTCTAACACGTCATGTTTAGGTTATAGGATCAAAGCGATATCTCGGTATCGTCCTGAAACCTCAAAACCGTGATCCGAAAGGGCGAGGGTTCAAATCCCTCTCTGGGAATTGTTTTTTTTTGTTTCTTTTTGCGTGTTTTTGCAGTGTTTCTTGCATACTTGATGTTGAGCGAACCTCTGGGAGGACGCGAGGGGTGGGGGAAGGGGAGAGGCAGAGAGAGAGAGAGAGAG
>JANGFI010001270.1:0-11534 GCA_025758705.1 Goffeauzyma gilvescens
CCCCCTCCCACCCTCATTCCGCTGCACCGATTCAATGGCAACGCCCTCCACAACCCCTCCCCCCCTCTTTTCTCCCTCGCCTCCTTCCTTCTCCTGCTCTTACGCCAGTCTTTCGTTCGGCCTTGACCGATATTCGCCACCTCTACCGGTTCTTTACCTCTCCTCTCCTCTCCTCTCATGCCCTCTCCCGTTCCCCTCGTTCCCTCGTGACTTGACCAACGAAAAATAGCACCCGCCCCGCCCCGCGCGGGCAAGTTGGGGCGAATAAAATGGAGGCGAAAGGAAATTGGGGAGTTCAAGCAGTGACCGCACCGCGGGGGACACTTCCTGTCGGGGTGGAGCCGGAGACTCATCTTTAAATGACGTGTCTAAAACACATCTCTTGATATATCACGTCATCAAAAGAAAATAGGTGGTGGGGAGGCCGAATCCCGATCGATCGATCCCTGCGAGACAGAAGAAAGGGGGGGGGGGGCGGATAACATGGAAGGGAGGGAGGGGCTTGGCGGCGAGCAGGTCGTTAGTACAATAATTCGCTCTCCGTTGTCTTCGGATGAGATGAACACGGACAGACGCATATGTGGAATGAGGGAGGGGGGAATGGAGATATATGAGTAGGTAGCCGACATACAAACTGGGACACGGGCAACAAGCTTTGACCATCATCCAGTTGATGAGCGGTTGATTGAAAGCTAACTTACCTGGGAACATCTATATTCTGCGCAACCTACATCACCGTCTGGGTCCGCTTTACGTGCACACGAAAAGAAAGTTAGCCAGCCCATTGGCCACACCGCCCATGATGATCGTTCACGTTCTCGACCGCTATTACCTCGCTATCACCTTCCTCATCACTCTCGGATGGCAACTCCTCGGTTTCTTCATCGCCTGGACGCTCCAATTTGACAAAATCACAGACTTCACCGGCGGATCCAATTTCTTCGTCTTGGCACTCGTGACACTTCTCATGGGAAATACATTCTATGCTCGAAATATAGTCGGGAGCGTTCTCGTCATGCTTTGGGCAGCAAGATTGGCTGGTTTCTTGCTGTTTAGAGTGCTGAAGACTGGCAGTGATACCAGGTTTGATGATATCAGAAGCCATTTTTGGAAGTTTGCAGGGTTTTGGGTCGGTCAGATCGTTTGGGTTTGGGTCGTTTGTGAGTGGCAACTCGATCACTAAAGTTTTCTCTCGGTTGGTTCTCCCTACTCCTCCTTTCCTTTCCTTTTAAGGATACCGCGCTGGTTCGATTCCAGCACAGTGTCTCTCCCAAAGCGGCTCTTCTTGTTTTCTCTCTACTACCAACCCCGTTGTCACCAATATTACGCCAGCTGACCTTGACATCCTTCCTCACATACGTTATCTCCAAACCTCGCGTTTGTCTTTATCCATCTCGCTCTCGCTCTCGCTCTTGCTGCCCTCCCACTCTTCGCACCTCAGCCCTACCCGTCGTCATCCTCAACTCCCCCGCCGTCTCTGATCCATCCTACGGCGCCTCGAACCCAAATCCCTCATTCGGAACAGGTCGGGACATCGCCGGCATAATCATCTTCGCACTCGGTCTCTTCTATGAAACAGTCGGAGATATCCAGAAATATTTGTTCAAGAATCAAAAACCGCCGAAGGGAAAGCCGTGCACGAAGGGACTATGGAAATGGAGTAGACACCCGCCATACTTTGGGGAAATATTGGTTCATTGGGGGCTTTGGACACTTTGTCGTGAGTCATCCGTCCCGTCCCGTCTCCTCTCTCCAGCTCCCCTGCCCCTCCAACTCCTCTGTCTCCATTACCAAATTCATATTAGCGGTCGTCATGTCAGTTGCTGATTTGAAAGAGAAACTCTCTTTCTTTTTCTGTGTGTTGTTCGCTCGCCTGATAATCAGTCTCGCCCACCACCAACGGCTCAATCCCTCAGAGTTCAAGAAGCGCACAGTATGGCGCAGTCGTCGCGCCGTTGTTTACTATGCTCCTGTGAGTAATTGTTGACTCAACAAGGGTTTATTTCCGCTCTCTTCGACGGAAACGCACCTCATATGTCCAGAAGCGGTTGATCACTGACATATCTATCTCTCTGTTCCGCCTTTTACACGGCATATTCCACCGTTCTCCACCGCAGCTTGCTCTTCGCATCCGGTGTCCCCACGGCTGAAAAACCAACCTCTAAGAGATTCTTCCTGATGTCTCACGGCCCATCTTCATCTGCAGACGGTGGTCCCATATGGAGGAACTACAAATCTTACCTCTCTGCAACGTCGATCCTTGTCCCGATCCCAAATGCGATGTATCGACCTCTTCCTAAATTTGTCAAAACTTGGTTGCTGTTGGATTTACCGATGTACAAGTTTGATGAAGAAGTGGATGGGAAAAAAGCGATCGAAGAGGAGAGGAAGAAGGAGAGAGAGAGAGATGAGAATCAAGCGTGATACTTCGTTATATGACATAGGACCAGTGAGGCATAGCATGATATGATTCGGCGGCGATACCGACAAGATATAATTATTGCATTTCTAACAGGAAGAAAGGGGGGGGGGGGTGTTTCAATTCCCCCGGTCTCTGTTGGGCACTGAAACAAGTGGGCAAATACTGCCTGTCCTGACCGCGATGAGAGACAACACCGCTGCAGAAACAGCATGGGCAAAGACAGCCGAACAATCCATTACCGTTCCTGATCTGATCATCCCCTTGATAGTGACGTTCTTCGCTGGGATTGGGTCTCCGATACGATCACTACGTGAGCTTGTGCCTGATGACGTTTAAAGTAAATCGCTCTGCCCGTGAACCTTCGACTCAAACTCCTCAACTTCGCTGGCGTGAGACTCGTCTTCTGCCTCACCTTCCACTTTCCCACTCCTCAAAGTTTGCTCTGCAACGACGTTTTCTTCATCTAGTAGCTCCGCCTGAATCACCTTCTCGCTCTCTTCACGCTCATTGTCAAGAACAGTCTTCTCAATCTTCAAAGAATCGCCCACATCCCCGACCGTTCTCTCCTCAATCTCCTCGAGCACTTTCTCTCCAGACCCCCTCTGGGGTTGCTCCTGTGAACGCTCCAAAACCTCCTCTCCCTGCAGCTTTTCATTTTGCAAATGTTCCTCCCATTCTCGAACCTCGGAATCAGTCATCGCTTCCAACCCTACACCGTGGTTCACAATGGCCCCGTTCCCTGACTGGGATGTTCGCAGCGATTCAGTTCCTGTAACCGGCAAGGGTGGTGGCAGTGGTGATAAGGTGGAAGACAAAGGTGCAGGTGGAGATGCAGCTCCGGGTGGGGGTGGAACTGGTCTTTTCGCTCTTGAGGGTAGAGGTGGTGGCGCGGCGTCTCCACGAGATGGAAGTGGTGGTGGAATTGATTGTGATTGTGATTGTGATTGTGATTGTGATTGTGTACTTAATTGCTGGGTTGATGACGCAGGTGACGGTGCCCGAGAATACGCGCTTGCGAGACTTCCCTGAGGAGAACCCTTCTCGTAGTGTACTCTTGTTGCCTCTGGATCTCCATCACCTTCCCCGTCTGATATCTGAGTTGGTGTCGGTGGAAGTTTTAGTACCTCCCCTTCTTCCAGAGCAAGGTCATTCACACCTTCCATAACGATCACATCCAATCCATCACCTTTCATAGTCTGTGCCTTTCCTGACTCGGCGTCTTTGAGAGCTTCGAGCAGGTTCCCATATCCATGAGGCATATGTCGGACACGACCTTGGAGGATATCACCGGATTTGATGCCTGGCCAATGGTAGACTGCGGCGTTTTCGTCGATTCGGTCAACGAAGATTTGGCCGACTAGCTGGACACCGGCGTAGAAACCACGACTGCGCACGTAACTGAATGCGGGTGTTCGTTCCTGTTTTAGGGCCGAAGCGGGGTTGTGATGAAGAAGCGTGTCAGCCAAAGATCGAGGAGAGGGTCAGACATGAAACGTGTGGGGGGGGGGGGGCACGCCGGGAGGCCAGTCGTAGAGCTCACCAGTCCTGTTTCCATTGCTGCTCCCGCTCCCAACGGTCCTGCCACAACAGCGATATCGGTTCCCAACGTCGCTTTATGAGTGAAAAAACCTTCCAATGCCTCCTGAGTTCGTATAACCAAAACACAATCATACACATCCACACCAAACATCAAACCCGTCGACAAATTCTGAGGCATAAACCCGGCTGGAGGACTCCATGACCCATCTGGGAGTTTAGCGACGACGACACCCGTACCGCCTGCTCCACCGAACGGGGCCATACCAGAGCGCATGGACGTGAAGATTGCAAGACCGAGAGCTTCTTTGATGACTTGCGGGGGGATCTTGCGGAGGACTTTCAGACTTTTTTTCAGCTTCTTTCCTCTGCCGTCGTCGGTTTGCACCTCTTCGGTAGTGGCGACGCCATCGACTGAAGCGAGCATAGAGGAATGCGTAAGTAGGAGAAGGCGGGGCGATCAACGATCTCATCCTCATGGTACCCTAGGCCCTGGAGTATAGGCTGCAGAAGAAGGAGTGGCGCAGAGACTCACCAGTGAATCCTCGCAAGATTCGAGCGGCTTTGTCCATTTCTTGATCGAAATCACCAGTGACTGGCCAGAAGCGCTCGCTGCCGAGCTTTTGTAAGAGAGAAGGCGATAAGAAAGATGGAGCAGAGGAAGAAGGGAAAGGTGCACAATCTGTTCAGTCCTCATTGAATAATATCACGGAGACATGCACGTCGAAGAGAACAGACTATAGAAAAAAAAGCAGCTCGCTCACCTTCTCAGCCACCGTATTCACCTTCCCTCCAATACTATCACTCCAAGAAATACTCTTATCGAACCCTTTCTTACCCCACGTCGATCCTTTACTCATGAAACTATCCCGCCATGTTTTTTTCTCGCCGTCAATCTTGGCAACGGTCGAAGAGGATGCGGTGGTGGATTTGGTTTCGTTGAGACGGGCGTGGTGCCGAGGAGGAGGGGGAGGAGGGGGAGCGGACATGGCGAGAGGCGTGTTTGGGTTGCTATGTACACCGTATAAGTAAGTGTGTGCTGAGACGTGGGTGGGGTGGGGAGGAGCCGACGATGCCGTAGATCTCACTTGATTATGACCGTTTTACGTCTCTGCAAGGTCTAAGTAGCTCCGAACCAACTCGTTGTGTGATGACTGAATATTCACTCCTGACGGTGTAGCCGATGTGTACGAATTGAGGAAGAATTATACACGCATTGTATATATCAGACTACGCTAGCAGTAGAGAGTCCTTCTTATTAAGTACCAAGCATCCCTCGTCGCCATCGTCTTACCTGTCTTCGTTTGTATGAAGAGGCACAGTGATCAAGATCAAGTCCAAAACCCCACACCCATTCACCATCTAAGGGCCCCCGACTGGATGGGAGAGAAACGTACTGATGCCGAGGACTGTTATCTTTGGAATTTCTACCGAAAGAAGGGGGGGGGGGGCGGGGCGGGGCCGCAGGCTATGTACGTGTACAGACAGACCTTCCCTCTTGCGGGGGCGCCGTCCGCCGCCCGCCGAAAGGAAACCGCGCTTACGCACAGCCCATTAGCCTCAGCCTCAGCCTTCTCAGTCTCATTCTCCAGCAACGGATTCGCAATGCACGTGCTTTACGGTTGCCAGCCAAGACAATGAGTGGTATTCAGGATTGGAATGAATGGGACGGGTCCGGTCGTCGTCGTCGTCGTTCAATTTCTTGCCAAAGGGAGAGACGTTGGAGGGCTGAAATCCCGGACCCAACGAACAGCACAGCAAATTCATCCTTTCATCCTCTGGGACAGGCATAAAGTCAAAACTCAAGACCTCGTCGGAACACACTACAGAATACAGATACACCCAGTTGTCACCAGTAAATCCAACTTTGGATCACCCATTTGACAATTCATACACATTTCCTTCATCATGCCTCCTTCCTCTTTCGCTTCAGACACTGTTCTCAGTGTCAAAGGTCTCACTCTCCGTCGAGATGAGGGCACCGGTTCCGCCATTTTCAACGAATTGAACCTAGACGTCAAGAAGGGAGAAGTCGTTATCCTAAAAGGGCGATCTGGAGCGGGGAAAACGACGCTACTGAAGTGTTTGGCGGAGTTGAACGTTTATGACAAGGGGGATATTGAATTGTATGGGAAGAAAGCAGGGGAGTATGGTGAGTGGTTTCTTCTTTCTTTGTCGATGAAGGGAAGCGGCAGGGGGGGGGGGGGGATGTCGACCATGTCGGCCCCAGTTCGGTTCGATATCCGATAGTGATGACATGGTGTATGGACGAAGGATGACGATAACTGTGGGCGACCAAAATGGGCTCCAGAGTTGACCGTTACATCCCACCTCACTCCCACCCCATTTGCTATTTCCTTCCCTTTCCTAATCTCTTCCAGGCATCCCTCGATACCGAACCAAAGTCCTTTACGTCCCCCAACGTCCCTCTCTCCTCCCCGGAACGCCTCAAGACTTCCTGAACCAAATCCTCTCATTCTCCTCGCGCTCATCGTCTCCCAAACAGCCAATTTACGAGCGCTGTCAATCGATCGCCCGTTCATGGGGTCTCGAACCAGTCATGTGGAATCGAGATTGGGCAACACTGTCAGGTGGTGAAGGACAGCGAATGGCGTTGGCTGTTGCGGCCGGGCTGGGGGGTGCTGAGATTATACTACTGGATGAACCGACAAGTGCTCTGGATGAAGAAACGATGAAAACAGTAGAAAAGACGTTGACGGGGCTGTTGCCTGGAGGAGAGAATGTGAGTATTCGGTTTTCGGTTTCCAATTTTTGGCTTTGGTTGGCAGTTCCTTGCTTGGTTTCCAGTCGATGAAGCAGAGAGAGTGAAAACAGTGGAAGACAGGTCGATGCTAACTGTCTAGTCGCCTCCCACCACCCGCCCGTCCACTCACCTCAAACCGTCTTCTCAATCATTCATACATTCTCTTTCATTCTCTCCTTTTTTTATTCTTCATTCTGCACAGCCGGACGAGACCCTCAAAGCTTTTGTCTGGATCACACACGAGGCTAGCCAAGCAGACCGAGTTGGGACACGGACGTTTGACCTCAGCCGATGAGGAGGGATGATGATGGAAGAGATGGTATTGAGGGTTGCGTGAGAGAGAAAATCTACGGTTTTAGTGCCTATGAACTTTGCCGAGTCTTACGAGCCTCCGGGACGCGAACTAATCTTCTCGGAAGACTCAGGCTCGATCAGGAGGGGGCACGCGAAATCACGCTATATGAAGATGAGTGAGGAGAGTACTGGTCGCGAGGGGATCATATATCGATACATTTGGGAAATAGAAGGATCGGTGGTGTTATTTTATCCCAGGCTATGAGAGGCTATAGGCATCGTTGTATAAACCAGAAAGTCAGAGTTGCACCGTTTGTTAATCATTTGTTTCGATTATATTCATAGATAACAGCGCGTCGCCAGTAGCAAGAAGGATAGCCCTAGGGCTAGTGTGCTGTTTGTTGATGTCATGCAGCACTGTGCTGGTCCCGCTACCAGGCCCCTCGGTAGATTGCTAACCAGCATCATCCATTAATCTTGAACCTCGTTCTTGACTCGTCGTTTGGGAGCCCATATGTCGCGTACCAACCGAACCTGTGACGAATCGGTTCATTTATTAAAATCACTCGGCCCCCGCCGTTCCCCCGCGACAGGAACTCAGACTTTGAGGAGTCTGCCCTCACGTCCCAACCCGTTCCATATATGTTGATATCGACCCAGTAATCAATGATTTCATACTCGGCACCATCTGGCATCTAATTCACCGCCATCGGTATCGTCAATTTCATCTGCCTTATCAGTTCCCGGTTAAACCGCGGCACCTTCTTAATTCCGGAACCCTATATCTACCCAATCACCTCCATCGTCCTTGCACGGTCTCTCAAATTTGAACAAAGCGCACGGCTATTCATCCGCTGGCTTTGAGAGTTGCCATCACATTCCAAAGGATTGACGACCGGGTGAAGGTGAAGTAGCAGATTTCAGGGTTGACTTATATCCCCTTTCCCCCCCCCCCCCCTCGAAAATCTCTCTGATCCGACTACCTCACACCACACACACTTTGACCCGATCTGCCGTTTTTCGAAATGCAAGGCAAGTGCAAACATGCAGGCGGAGGCGATATCCCAAACTTCTAACCCTTTCCACCATCATTGCTTTAATCACTGACCAAACGCCACTCTTGATCTCTTACAGGCTTCAACAAGTATTACGGACCGGATTTCGATCCAAGAGAAACGTTTACTCTGAATGAAAAGCGTGGGATACATGCTCTAGGGAAAAGGGCGAAGGATATTGACAAAGGGATCTTAGTTGTCCGGTAAGCCCTGGTCCATCTCTTCCTCCCTCTTTTCGCTTTGTCTCATAGATGGCTAGTGTGCATTTGTTACTTCGGGGTCATATGCTGAACACCTCTGGCGCCATCTAGGTTCGAGCTCCCTTTCTCGATCTGGTGTGGATCATGCAATGCCCACATCGGCGCCGGTGTACGATACAATGCTCAGAAGACAACTGTTGGGAACTACCATTCTACCAAGATATTCGCTTTTCGGTGTAAATGTCATCTCTGTGGGGGCTGGTTCGAGATACGGACGGATCCGAAGGTGAGTTGACGTCGGCTCTATTCGCGGACTGCGGGCTACAGGCTGCGGGTTCCGAGTTGTGGATCGGCCTTGGTGTCGCGTGAGCGGTACTGCCAAATCTTCAAATGTCTGACCTCCTGATATCTCTTTCGACTTGGATCGGCTCGACAAACACCCACGAAAGAATGCAAGATATGTCGTCCAAGAAGGTGCACGCCAACAAGACAGTGATTGGGATCCCGAGAAAGAAGGCGGTTTCGCGATCTTTGATACGGAGGCTCCCTCCGCTGCCGAGGCACCCACTGACGCATTCGCTCATCTGGAGAAAACGACGGAACAACGGAAGACGTTTACAACGAAGACGGAGCGATTAACGCAGTTGTACAACGAGAGCGCTAGGGGCGGTGCCGATCCGTACACCGTCAGTCGGGCTCTTCGGCACAGATTCAGGGAAAAGAAGAAGCAAGATGAAAGACAAGAAGAGGCGGATGAGGCGATAACGAGTAGACTGGGTTTGAACGTGAAGCTGTTATCCCAGGATGCTGAGGAGGGAAAGCGAGAGTGGGGTAGGATACAGGGTCTTGCCTCTGACAGGGAGAAAGGAAAGGGCAGAGAGGTACTCAATCCGAGATCACCAGCGGACCTCACAGCCGTCCTGACCAAAAATACCAGCAAACGGGCGATGTCTTTATTCGATACGAAGCCCTCAGGTTCTGCATCGTCCACCAAGACTCAAACCATGACACTGCCCATAGCAACAACAATAACGACACACAATGTCCTCGGTAAGCCGATGAGAAGGATATCGGGGCCTACTACGGTGACGGCCAATGCACGGTCACAGAAGAAACACCCTACGACACCTGCTAGTGGCGGGATCGTCGCATACGACAGTGACGATGAGCAATAGACCCGGCCACAGGCGGCAACTACTGACTTCCAGGCGTCCTCCATTTCCCAACGCACGCCCAGAATAACTACACGTTTCCTCGGATCGGGGCACATAATCCGCATCGCAACACCCTTGCCCTGTTGATAGAATACTTACGTTTACGATTTCATGATCTGACGAACGAATTTTCCTCACGACCTCACTCCTTGTCCCTCGCGACCGGGACTGTGACTGCAATCATCTCACGAACTACCTACCGAATGATAGACCGGATGAGATGAATCAATCTTTGGCGTCTTGCTGATTCGTGTCATATTGACGACTGCGTTGATTGCCCAGGCTTGAGAGGTCCGGCTCGGACGACATTTTCCCAAAGTCCATCATTGAGATTGTATCTCGAGAAAAGCTTGGTTTGGACTAGCGATAGCGCAATGATTTTGCTCTCTTTTTTTCGTGAAGGTGCGACATCGCCACAGATTGATGAGAGGTGGATTCAACCGAGGAAAGAAATATACACCATCGAGGATCCACAGAGCTCTCTATTCGGTCATTATCTCGGGTTGCAATAGTAGACTGAGGGTCGACGATGGTGCAGTTGATTTGGTTCTGTCTACTCGTTGTACAAGAGACCCTTTACTTGCGCCAGATTCGCTCTCGGCGGTGCGTCGGTTTCATTGCGGTGCTGCGTCAGGGCAGTCGTAGGTAGTTGAGTGTCGCACTAAACTGTCCTACACTGCACAAGATGACAAGGGTAGGACTTGGTACGCTGATCAAAATAGCGGAAACAAGTTAATCGGTTCACACATCGTCATGGTCGTTCGCTTACACGCCGACTCTCTTGGCCATGTCAGCTTGGTTATTGCTCCTCTTTGGGATCATCATCATTATCATCATCATATCGATTCTTCAAAACAAACAATGAATACGAAGGCACAAAAGCCAACGCAAAAGTCGGAAGACTGCTGTGGTTGGGATTCGCTCTAAAATGCGCCGTTCCATCCCCCGTCTCTCGTTTTCCAACATTCCAGCGTTCCTGAAGCCCCCCCCCCCCCGGCGGACCCCTTGGTTCCGTAATCACAGATGCCGATGTGGTAGGGTGGCTTCCGCAGCCGTTTGCCGCAACCGACGTTGTTATTGTTTTTATTGGTCTGGACAAGGTTGGGTAGGGGCTACATGCCCCTGCCGAAGATGATAATCGCCTCCCCTCCCCTTTTCAGAAAGGTCAAAGAACGGTCATTAACTCCCCGCAGCCTCGGAAACAGTGGCAGAGAAAGAGAGAGAAAGAGAGACGGCGACTGCGCGAACCTCGCCACCACCACTCCTCTTCTTCAGGCAAGTGAAGTGAACTGGTTCAAGCTCAAGGGGGGGGGGGGGGGCGGGGGCGTTATTCCATCCGCTCCACTGATCTAGTATTTTGGCCATGTGGATGAACCAGGCACATCCACCAAACGCTTCTGGGCTTTTTGGCATTGATTAACTGGTTAAGAGCATGATTACGGGACGGTCAATCAGTGGAGTGGAGCGTGGATGAACATGACGGACAGATCATCCTGTTGGCGTCTTATCTCCCCCTCCCCCTCCCTCGTTTCCCTCCGGACCGCCCGCACCCTTCCTTCCGCCTTTGCTCTTCCTCTCCCACCCGCGCTCCCTGAACCAATCAATGTCAATGTCAATGTCAATGTCAATGTCAATTGTTCAAATTGTCCAGTGCCAAGTGCCAAGTCAAGCCATCCCGACCCCAAAATATTCGGCCTAGCGCGGGCGCCACCCACCCACTCCTCAAGCCGTAGCCGACTGCACAACCCGTCGAATCTGAAACGCGAGAAATGCCTGCGACAAGTGATCTCCGCCCAAAATGACGTAGGTGCAAATTTCCCACCCCTCTCCCGTTTCGCCTTTCTCAAAGCCACCCACCCCCCACCGCCGGCCCCTGCCCTGCCCTGGCTCCAGACGGCTGGACGCTAGGAGAGAACTTTCAGGAACGACACAAGCAGGGTTGGGGTTGAGGAGAATGGGTCAGCTGACGTCAGTGGGAAAATCAAACGGCGACCTATGATGACATCGCAGGCGATCTTCCTTTCTGCCTTTCGCCACCCCCCCCCCCCC
>JANGFI010001272.1:0-11655 GCA_025758705.1 Goffeauzyma gilvescens
ACGACGATGAAAAAGTGCAGGCAATTGATGATAAACTCGAGCACCTTACTCGAGCACCTAAGGCCGACGAGGAATAGGCTGGGCATGAATTCTTCTGAGTTGACTTTGGGGGGGGGGGGGGGGTCTGGTTAGGGAAAAAAAGGCGAGATGCACCGCCCTTTAGACCTTCATGACAAACTGTTTTTTTTTGAGGGGGTAGATATTGGAAATAAACATTTTATCGCATTACATACCATGGTTTCGTTGCCCAGAATGGGCACAGATCGTTCGTCAATCATCAATTCGTGGGAGTTAATTCCGTATCCATCATGACACCGCCTTCCTCGTTAATCCTGCTTGTCAGTTTCTCCAGGCGGCGGGCCCGTAATCTTGACCTTGCCTTTATGACTCAAGATCGCGTTGGCCGTCGATGAATTGATGCCGATACTCAAATTATCGTGAACCTCGGCTTCAGCCAATCCCAGTTCATCTACTGGCAACCAAACAATCCTAGGAGCATTCTTGATAGCAGGATGAGAAAACGCGTCTTCTTCGAAATCATATCGAGGCTTGTGGTCTTCATTCCTGATATCCGGGTCGGTATCCATCGAAGCGGTGTCGTCACGTTCTTTCCGAGTCGAGTCGATCATCTCACGATTCGATTCCGTCCTCTCAGCAGGTGGAAGAAAGGAAGCGGTCGTGTCGGGTGAAAGACTGTTCATGGCAGGCTGCGCAGCGAAGTCGGTGGCGTTGACAGCTTCCTCTGGGTGATCCACGCTTGTGGGCACACCGATAACTGGCATTGGAGCAATCTCTGCCTGAGAGTTTGCAGCCGGCGGAGCGCCAAGATGAAAGCCAGCCTCTTGCAGTCTCACAGTGGCGAGATTGGAGTCACTGGCATCGCTGCCAGTTGCATTCGGGTCATTGCCAGTGTTCGTGGCGGCCGTCTTCTTGTCTTGCGGGTAGCCGTTGGTGTTCATGTTCGCCATCTCGACGTCCTCCTTGGTATGGTCTTGAGGCAATCCTTCAATCGATTTCTCGATCTGGAATCCGTCGGTGTTCACTCCACCATGCTCCAATCCCCCATCACTACTAGTGTCCGGCTGCCTCGGGTCATATTCGGCTTCTTCGCCTTCAAGTATCGAACCTTCATGACCCTCCTCTTTGGGCATACCATAAGATAGGTAGGCGAGCGAGAGCGGAAGGGGATGTCGGAGAGGGTTGTACGAGTTAATGATCAGACATTGGAATGCAACCTGGGAAGCGGGCGGTATAAAGGCGAGCAAGGAAGTCGATTGTTATTCAGTATTTGACTCAACATGAACGACTCGGCTCGAGGGCAGTGTGAACTCACGGTCATAAGGATAAGGACGACCATGAGTGCGCCTTGGGCGATGGATGATGCTTTTCCATTGGCATCACGAGCGAGGAAGAACAAGGCACAGAGAGCGATCTGTTGAATGTACATCCCGACGAAAAGGTGAGTGATGGCTTTCGGGAAGAAAAGACCACCGGTATCTTCGGCAGCTGGTTGATCGATCTGTGTAGATGAATTAGGGTATCAGCGAAGATACGTGCGAGCGAGCGACTTAGCGAGGTGGCGGAGAGGACTTACGACCCAGACGAAGAGATACTTGTAGATCATGTAGAGCATGAAGAAGGCGGCGACCGAGAGTCCGTTGATGATGGGGGAGATGACCATGTAGGAAGTGGCTGCGGAAAGAAAAAAAAATGGCAAGGGAGTATAAGCGGCGGAGTGAGATAGATCGTAGGTATGAGGGGACTCACTAATGATAGCGATGATGGTGATATCGGGAAAAAGCTGACCCCAATCGGGTGTGTTCATTGTATATTTCATCTGCCATACACTCCTTGGAGATCCTCCTAGGAGTATAAGCTTGACGATGTACAACGCGAGTGAAACAAGCTGCGCCAATTGTCCTGCTGATTTTGTTGCTTGAAGCATGACATAGGTCAAGAAGAAGGTTGATGCTTGTGGTAATTGCGTTGCCAAGATGGTGGCTACGGATGCAGGGTTGTTTGCGATCTGCGGGAGTGCGGAGATGAGACCGGAAGCAAGTGTGACGACCAAGAAAGAGTGGATGACCAGGAAAAGCGTGTACCGAGTCATCAGTGAGAGTTCTAGACCCATTTTTCGAGGTATCCCTTCCAGTTGAGCGAGGCGGCGAAGAACAATGGGGAGTAACAAATTGAGTACGGCGAGCAAGATTGGAGGTATGACACCGGAAAAGATACCTTGCGCAGCCGAAGGAGCTTTACAAAGCCAGCTCATCCAGGTATACCTCACGCAAAGTTCGGCAGCGTTGGACATGGCACCGATGAACGCGGTCGGGAAAGTCCACAAAAGGAGGATACCGAGTGTGATTCCCCAAGAGATGACGAGTCGAACGTTCTTCTCATACGGGTTCAAACTGAGGTTACTCCAGATCACTTCTTCTGGTGACATCTCGGTGTACGTTTCGTGCATGTTGTAGGGTTGATCGTGCAAGAGGATCTGCGACGCGATGTGGGCCGCGATCTGTTCGTTGAAGTAGATGAATGCAGAGTTTAACGGTGGGTATGTCTCGCCCTCGGTGCCCGGTTTCTCGATATCGTCCTTGAGTACCTGTCGGCTTTTCTCAAGTAAGGCCGTCGTTTCAACAATCTCACGTCGACACCAGTCGATCGTGTCTACTTTTTTGCCCATGAGCGGGAGAGAGAACGGGAGGTGTTTCGGTGGGAGTCGATGGGTTGGGCGCTTGGACCGAGGAACAAGCTTGTCAGCGAGGATACATTCAGATTTATCGGCGCCGAGAGATTGGAGCGTTTGAAGAGATGGTGAGGGGGAAGACGTGTCCCCATTTTCCACGGGTTGCTTTGGCTGAGTCTGGGCCCGTCCCTTTTTCTCCTGCTTCGCCTGCCTTTTTTCCTCATTCGCACGGATCTTGCGCGCCTGCTTCACAAGATTGACCTGGGCAGATTCGAGTTTCGACACGGCATGCATTTGACGATCATGATATCCTACCATCTCTTTCAAGTTCCTATTCAGCCAAATCTTCTTGACACCGCCGGGAAGGTGTGAGAACAAGGTAGCTAGTCGTTTTTCGTCCAGGTATGATTTACCAATACCCGTGATTAGGACCGTATTAGCTTGGGCGAGACGGGAGTGCTCAGGGTCGATCAGGTGGCGTTGTCGGATGGTGACCCATTTGCGCATTTCTCGTTGGATGTTGTAGTAGAACCAAACTGGGGGGAGCCAGCGAGTCGCGAAGATCAGCGCCCGTGCCTAACACTCGGCCAAAAAGATACGTCATGATGAAAAAAAAAACTCACAATTGAACAAATAAACCAAGACGAGATGTGCCCAGTACCTAGACTGTTGACGACCGGACACATTCCCAAACGTCAACTGATCTAGCCCGCTTTTCCCTTCTACCCTCGTACCTGCCGCATCGATTGGCAACAAGATGACCCAAGAGATCAACCAAATCGGGATCAATATCTTCAGCATCATCCTAAGAAACCTCACGAAAACGTAGGCATCTGTCCCGTTTTTATCCCACACTGTCTTTGGGTTTATGTTATAGATATCCCAGAAAACGAAAAGCCAGTTCCTTCGCAGGTGTGGTACGATCCTGCGCGGGTCTAAGGGCATATACGAACGAGGCTGGTAGATCGCGCGAAATTGAGTGTGAAGAAGCAGGAAGACAAGTATTTCAATGCCGCCGATGGCGATGTTGGAGACGAGAGAGGTTACAAAGGAGGAAGTGGTCGTGGAAACCGCTTCAGATCGACTGTTACCACATAGTACGTCGGTCGGGTTGGCTGTGCAGTTGACGGACATGGTGGGTAAAGGTGCGAGCACAACGAGCACCGGTAGAATAAGTCCTGAGTAAAGTGAGGCAGGGAGATATGCTCGTCGTTGGTTGTCGTTGATTCGGCCCACGTCTCCTCAGCTCGAACGAATGAAGGAGAGGGCGTCGATTTTTATATCCGCTGATGTCGAAGGATGGATCGGATTTGATATTACCAGTTTTCAGTTCCTGCTGCGGTTATTCGGGCGGTGTCGTTTATCGTTGTCGTCGTTACGTCGATCCCCTCCATCTAATATTTCTCCCTTCTAGATCACCATCTATCGAAAGTATTGATTGCGACCTTGGTCTTGGCTGCTCTCGTACAGTACTTTCCTGTTACCGATAATGTACTAAGATGTGATACTTATCAGTCGCAATCTTCCTATGAGGTCTTGGTCCTTTTGATTGTGATTGTGATGTGATGCTACGGTGTGAACGGTCATTGTATTTGGATCATCAATGCAATGATAATGCTCTGTCGGGGTGAATCTGGCGATCGGTGGGGAACCCGTCGCGTCGGAGCGGGAGGCGGGCGCGGCGAAATATGCGGCGAAAAAATAATAATATGGAAAAGGAGCAAAAAGAAAGAGGAGGCGGGGGAGAGTCGATGACGTCGTTGGTTAGGATGGGGTGGGGTGGATGGGGAACAATCAGCGAATCAGATATACTCTCACTTTTCCTTTCGCGTTCGTTATCATCATATGAATCACCATCACCACGTCATCCAAGTCGAAACCCAACTGAAACTGCGGAAACTCGCTTGATATAAAGGAGGTTGGATTAACTTATATTCGTACTATGATTGTAGAAAAAAGTATTGTCATAATGGAACGGGTCATACCATAGCATAACGTGGCACAGTGAGGCATACCTGCACATTACATCCTTCAACCGCTCTCCATTCAGCCAGCGCCCCCTCGCCACACAAGGTCGGTGCCGGGTCGTGTGACGACGAGCGGGGTCGGTCAAGGAGATAAGTTGATGGACGAGGTGCAAGGAGCGAGGTCAAGGGAATTCCAAGGCCGGAAAATTCAACAGAATTTGCAAGAAATCGAGCGAATGTCGACTCAGGCTGGAGGACAGTGCCACGAGCCTTGTTTTCTCTGCTTCAATTGCTCGTCTGGAAAGGATTGGCGGGTGGGGAGTGGCGTGGGTATCTGAGAGGGGGGTGGGAGCAGGATGGATTAGTAGCTGTCCCAGAGCGAACGGGGGCTACGATGTGGTGTGTCGGTATGAAATGGCTAACTCACGTTTTGCAGTCAGAGTAATGGTTTGGTTAATGAGAGCGGTCTGCCGAGGGTCTTGACAGGTATGTTTGTATCCCTAATAGGAGCAATGAAAATGATGAGTCGAATACGATAAGATAGATGGGGGCGGGGTGGAGGTCAGTAAAATAATGGATAGAATCACGATTGACTGGACCCGTGTCGAGGAAAGCACCTTGATGGTTACAAGCCCCACAATTGCACTCAAACGGCTTAGAGTAATGAGGTCCAGTGCGTTTTTCTGTGCTGCTGTACCGCGATGGGAAGACATGGCTCTGCCTGAGGTGAGTATGTGGCACGCAGGGTTGGGGGTAGCGTCAATTTTGTCGAGCGGTGGAGGAGTCTCGTGATCGATGGGAGCCCCGAATCGTTCCTCGAATATGGCAATTTGGTCCAGCCAGTAGTCTGACATGGGATCATCCAGTGGGCGGGTACGACTGGGTGTGTTCGGATCTGATTGCCATACCCCGTGCGTGTCCGAGCTGGAGCATGACACCCACCCGGGAGCTATCCAGGAAAGGGGAAAATAAGTGGGAGTTGGGAAAGGAGGAGGAGTAGGCGAGAGACGCAGGATGACTCCATCCCAAGGGGGCAAGAGGAAGACGGACACAGGGTTCGTAGCTCTCCCGCCATTTGTGGGTACCAAGACAGACGTGTTCCAGTTCATACAATCGTGGGGCCCCGCACGTGGCTGGCTGAGTGCGACGACCTGGCCCGTCAGAGGGGGGAGAGACCGAGAGGACGACAAGCCACCTTTGCAGTCGATGTCGAAGTTGTTAGTGGGGTGGCGCTGAGGTTGGATGTGAAGCGCAGTCGATGAGAGTCGGGTTGTTCGAGTGGGGGTATCTGTTGGCGAAGAGACAAGAGAGAAGAGGCGTAAGGCAGATCCACCCGGTTAATTCTTTGACTTGACAGCCGACTTGGCTTTCACTTTTGCCATCGTCTTTGTCGCAATCTCAGTCATATTATCCTTCGCCTTGATCGATGCCTCGCCATTGGGGTTCTGTCTCAGGCTCGACTTAGTCGTCGCGATTGTCTGTGTTTCCTAGACAAATTCGGCGATTGTAGGCGCAAGGAAGATCCTGACTCATCCATTCAACTAAATGTTAATGCGGAAGGGGGGGGGGGGGGGGTTTGCAGGCGTGAGTGTGAAAGTCGTCGATAAAGGAAGAGTCGCATGGGAGAAGTTCGCTATGATCGCAGACGTAGCCGATAGAGGATGCGTAAGAGTCATTTTGGTTTGGAAGGGTGAAAGATCGGTCGAGACTGCTGGGATGGGGTAGATTTGTTGGCTCATGGTTTGTCATGCCGGCCTGCCAAGGTTTCTTCATTTTTCCGCGTCTTCTGGTTCTCGTTTGCTTCTTTTGCTTGTCGACTCTGTGTGATGCGGGGACTGAATATCAAAAGGCACGTGGGTAGGTGAAAAGACCTGGGAGGACAAGTGACGGCTGTAGATGATGCAAGATAGTGCCAAATTTGTGTGCTTCAGCGTTTGGAACGACAATTTATTGCACGATCAGGCTGTTCAAATACGCAAGCCGATCGAATTTTGGATCAGGAATCCTGATCAAACAACTCTAGGGAATGTGCTGACGCAGTCCAAAGCAGGCGATGTGGGACAAGCTGGAAATCTCAAGCGTTCATAGTGTTTACATGTGAAGGAAGAGAAACGCGGAGCCGCCCCGTGATCACTGATAGCACACCGCCGATTTGAAGACATGGGTCTTGTTGCGAGCCGTAGGACCTCTCGTTATTGGCGTCCAAAACCTGCTTGCCTGAGTCCAATAAGTTTGCGACCTAGATTAGGGAGCTGACTGCTAATCGTAGATATTACAGTTCTTCTTCGCCATACGAGACCGACCCCCCCCCCCTCCCTCCTTACTTTCAAGAAAGAAAGAAATAAAATGTGGATTAGCGGATTGAAAGGTGAAAGACGTGTGTCGCAACGAAAATTAAAAGTGTTTGCTTGGGGACGACCTGATCGGACATAATACTCGATGAGACCACTTCAAGTCATCTCCGAAGATGCAAAGCGATCGATTCTCTATCCCAAGGAGGAAGTTGAGGTGACTCAATAGGATCCAGACCCACCACCCCCTGCCCCCCATATTAACCATGGACGCGCGATATTTCCTCCACGCGCGTGATATTTCTTCCTCCGCGTCAGTTGAATCGGAGCGGAACACCTCCGACTCCAGAGGTCAAAACAGACCGTAGGAAGCTTCAAAAGAGGGTCTAGTAGAATGGCAATGGCGCAAGAAGACGCGAAAAAGGGCTGACCATGTGTAGGCCCCAGCCCGTCCATGGTCCCTTGGGTGGATGGGGTTTTCGTTGGAGCCTTATCGTCGTCGATTGATGCGCCAAGGGGAGCGAGCGAGCGGGTGGGGGGAGAGGATCGGGTGGCGACGAAGCGACGCGCTCTCGTTGGGGATCGTCGGACGGGTTTGGGAGTACAGGAGGATTGCAGGCGTGGGATTGATTTGGATCATCGGAGGTGTTCTAGGCCCCCTTGACTTCCTCAAGGGGAAGGGCTTTACCCACCACCTAAAAAACCCATCTCCCAGGGATCCCCCTTTTTCCCCAATTTTTGCCCTCAGTCGACGAGCAAAAGACCCCCCAAATTTACCCATACATATCCCCCCTTCGTTCTACGAACTTGTACTGACTTGTTTTGATTTGCTTCGATTTGCTTTCATTCATTTATTTTGATCCGTCTATGGGGTTTTGATCCGGCTATTTCGACGGTGATCTCCCTTCTTTATCTCTTTATCCCATGTTTCATCCCATAATTAACGAACCCGACCGACGATCCCCTCGACGAGACGAGGATCCCAACGAGGACGGAGGCGGCGGAGCGGAGAGACATCGAGAGTGCTGCTTCTTTGAATCTCAATCATCATTATCAGGTAACAATTAACAAAAAAAATGTGGCCGGGCCCATTCTCATTTATAGCCCGATTGGTAACTGGGCTGAAAACAAAAACAAAGTGCGAACAGATCGATAACAGAAAGTGTTCACTTCACCCCTCAAAGGGGTACGAGGCGCTGCTGTTCTACCATTCCTTCTGGGAGTGTCGTTCGTTGTCCCATTTCGCTTAGCCCCAGGCTCTGTAGTCATTCCCGATCATCGCAACTCTTCCTTCAGAAGAGGCCCATGACCATTATTCATTGCCTTCGCTTCGCCCCCCCCCCCTCCCCTTCCCCCCCTGGGGTGCCAGGAAGGCAGTCTCTTGCGCAAAGTTGTGAGAATAAACAGCGTGAGAATGAATGAAGTGACAATCCAGGAGCAGAAGGTACGGACTAGGAGTTGTCCGAAGAACCGTAGAAAGGGAAGGACGAAGAATAGAATGGAGAGGGAGACAGGAGGCACAGCACAGTCTCGTACAGTACAGTAGAGGAAGCAGCTTGGCACAGCACGGGCGTGTGTGTGTGTGTGTGTGTGTGTGTGTGGTCTCTCTTTACTTGAGCATCATTCGAAGTCATACCCCCTTGGACGTCTCATCCAATCCAACGGGACGATTCACCACAACGGGACGATTAACCACAACTACTACTGACGATGGATTTGCAATCGTTCTTAGACATCGAAAACACACGGCGTCTAAACAGTTAGACGTAGACTTTATAAATGTGTTACAATTGCTGGAGTCCAATCTTTCCATCCATCCATCCATCCAATCATTTCTTCCCTACGTTGCCTGGTTCCTTTGTGCCTTGCTCCTTCCCTATAACCCGTCCCAAACAGGCCCACAAACGGCTCGTCCATCAACACCAACACCAACACCACACTCTACCAACCGCGAAGCATGAAGGAAAAAGAACTGCACCACGACGAAGCTTTTGGATCGATAAGCGTTGAGGAAGCCGCCCGCTTTGCCCGTGGAAATGGCACATTCGCTAAGCCAGATGAACGGGTCCAATTCTGGCCGCATACGGCCCCGGACAAAAATGGCAAATGTTCATTTTGCCACAACAATCTCAACGATCTCATTTCCGGTATCAGACAGAGAAACATGCTCGCTCATTGGGTGGTACACTGTCTTGAATGCGCCAGGAACTGGGTACTGGAGAACCAGACTCCTAGATTGATCAAATACTATCTGGCCAAGTCCGAGTGCATGTTCTGCGATCCCGACGACTTTGCGGCTTGGGATCGCCTGCTTAATTTGGCGACACCCACAGGACATCCAACTCCTCGAGCCCCTCAGGGAGGTGGCATCATCACCGTGGGTCACAACGAGTCAAGGAATCCTCTAGACATCTTCGATCTCTTCGTACACATCAGCAGGCTTCACTGCGGTAACTCCAAGACATTGCGAGCCGGTGTCGCGCACTGCTTTCCATGCAACATCGACTTTCATGCACCCTCCACCAACACTCTACGGATTCATGCAGCGGATCACCATAAAATATATGTTGCAGGTAACATTGCCTCTCCGATTCCCAAGCAGCAGTACACCAAGACGTCAGATCTGAAGGCACAGTTGGCCAATAACGGCAAGTCGCTCACCGCCGAATCAGCACACTTTCCAGAACCGGTGTACTACACGGACACGAAATCGATATTTCCTGACCCCGGGGGCCTCGAGCGGTACTGTGCGGACCGATACGCAGAGGAGTTCGACCAGACGGATCGAATCCATGCACCCCGAGACGACTTAAAATTCACGGCTGCCGAGACCATAGCCTATCCTACTCTTCCCGGATCCACTCAGGATTTGAGGTATTCGATGATAGGCTCGTTTACTGGTACATACTATGCTCTGCCGAGGGATTCGTTCGAATATTTCCGTGTTCACAACACCAATATGTCGTACACGGAACGATTGCGACCGATTATTCCAACCGAATATCAGAAGAATAAAGCGACCCCAGCCGCTCTTCGCTTCGAGTTGGATTCCATGCTACCAGAGGTTGCTGGAGTTCCCATTGTGGCATCCGCGCTCCGTGACGCTGATGGAATGTATGTTTGCCGAGATAAACAATGCGGTCGAGGTCCTTTAATCCACCGGTTCAAGGAGGTTCATCAACTAGTCAATCACCTCACAGTCTACCACCGAGTGGACATCATGAATTATTGGACCAATAAGAGTCTCCAGCTCTTCACGGCGGAGAGTTTCCAGACATGGTGGTTGGGCGACAAGCTGGAAGCGGTCACACATCAAGGGGAGAAAGGGAAAGGGAAAGGGAAAGGGAAAGAGATGGGAAAGGTGAAAAGGACAAGGCGAAAGAAAGGGACAGAGGAAGATCGCAACGAGTCTGATTGTATCAATGACGCTGAGGGAGAATCGGACTGTTCATCGAACCCCAGCCTGCTTGACGCTCCAGGACCGTCGAATCATGTTCAACAGCCACGCCGCTCTACCAGGCAAAGCAAACGAACAGCTATCGGGATTGTCGTTACTTACACCACCGAAGGCGAGTACCTTGGAGATGAATACTCTGAGAGTGACGATTCCCAGGTGGATGGCGACTATCAATATGGTCAAGTATGAACCAGGTTCCGGAGTACCTATTCCTTTCTTTGCATGAATCCTTTCGTCAATATTTGTATTTTTCTGCCAACAGTCTGCAGTTGGTCTAATCCCGCGCCTTTCAACCAATTCTTTCGACAACAAACCGGTGCAATCAATGACCCGGCAACGTCCCGTTCCCACCCACTTTTCTTCTGATTTAATCGGCCTCCCGTCGTCTTTCCAATTCGAACCTTTCATTGTTTTGTTTGTTCACTCGTTTCTTTTGGATATCTTCCTTTCACTTTGGTTCCTTTCGAATACTTCAGCCAATAAAAAGCCCTGTACATTGAATGACAACAACAATAACAACCACTGATAAGGGGTAAATTGTCGACGGCCACTCACACACGAACAAACAACGCCACAACCACCAGCAACAAACACCATTCACCTTCAGTGGCCTATCCTAACATCACCGATCTCCCCATTTGCTTCCCAATGTCGCCAATCTTCCCATTAACCGATTCACACACAAGACACCATATGCGCAACTTTTGGACCCGTTCTATCATCGAATGATATGTTGTCCTTCTCTCGTGCGTGTCATCCAGTTCCCACTGTGAATGGTGCTAGCACTGGCGCTAGTACCAATCGGGACTGACACTCATGCCACCCAGACAGAGTCTTCTGTCAATCAAAACACAAAACAAGAAGAAATCCATAAAAAAAACGATTCTAAATATCTGAACTGCCAACTCTCTTTACGTTCCGAGTGCGCTCTCATGCCGTTCCCCCAACACCAAAAACAGTTTCGCTCGACCGAAACATATTCCGGGTTTGATGTAGGCAAAAGATCTTTTTTTTTTTTAAATGATGGATAGATTTCTGTGAGACCACCGCCGCAGCAAGGTTGAAGCAATGCGACATCCATGACAGCATGACCTTTATGCAATCCATCCTTCCGTTTATGATTCTGAGGATGCACCGCCGGCGGGAATGGCGAGGATCCGATCGATCTTCTTCAGCCCTTAGATGCGTCAACACAGCCAGCCCAAACGTGCTAATGGATTACTGTGGGGAGGGGGGGCGGCGGCGGCGAGA
>JANGFI010001273.1:647-11721 GCA_025758705.1 Goffeauzyma gilvescens
CAAAGCAAAGCAAAGCAAAGTAAAGCAGATTTTTGACTTTTTTCAACATTTCAACATGGGTCAGACACTTTCGGAACCCGGTGCGTAGTTCTTCCTCTTTACGTCTTGGCTTCTTTCGTCTTTCTTGTGACTTCTCATTCTTTTCCGGTTCGTCGCGTTCGTCGGCTTTCTCGTCTCGACTTTCCACGACACGAATCCTTGATGTTCGTTCAGTTCAGTTTTTCCCTTGATCTGTCTTTTCGTTCTTTTCTTTTCTCTGGGCGGTCTTTTCCGTTCTTCACTTCGTCGTCTTCACTGCATCCAGTGGATTTTTCTCCGGATCCAGAAGGGGATACTCGCAGTTCTTTGTTGTTCTTCATTGTCCCTCTGCTGTTGGCCGTGACCGTGACTGTGACTGTGACTGTGACTGGACTATGTTGTTTGTGCAGACTGAGAAGAGAAAAAGATCGTAGAAAACGAATCTGCCAAATCATCCATCCATTCAAAAATCGTGTACTCATTCTTTGTTTCTCCCTCTCCCTTCTCTTTTGCTTCTCTCCATTCCATTCAATTCCACTCCCGTCCCCTCAACCTCGTCAACCTCGTCCTCCTCTCTCCATACGATATTCTTTTCCCGCCCGCCTTGCACGAACAATGGAAAACTTTGACCACCTATCACCGACCATCAATCATCCATCATCCCGAAATTGTATTCGAATCGCAAAACCAAACTCGACCTCGACATCGACTGCCCTCTCGCACTGTTCCTTCCTTTGTCTTCGCTCTTCAATCCCTGCTCACCCTCTCAACCCACGCCATCGCCATCGATATCGCCGTGGACCTCGGTCCATCCTTCTCTTCGGAACGGTGGTATTGGTTATATCTTGGATCGCTCGCTCGACGTAATCTATCTCTCCCTGACTCAACCGACCGACTGCCATCTTGGTTTTGATCTTTTTGGACCGGATCGTGTTAAACATCGGACGCCAACTTCGACCTTTGACACGCGCTTTTTCCTTGGTGGAATCGATTGTGGCGTTCTTTTTTCCCGGTGTTCGCTTCACATCTTGTAATGGACTCCGCATCACCCATCACCCACCACCCATCGCCTAACAAACAAAAACACGAACCCATCTTCTCGGACGATTCTCCTGCTTCCTGCTGGCTCCCTCGTATGACTGCAATTGTCCGGAATGTATTGGTTATTCCGATTACCCACAATCCCTGTCCTTTTTCACATGGCTTCACGATCTTCCACCTTACCCCCAACTACCACTACCCTCTCGCAACGCAACACCATCCCCGGCACTACGCGCCACGAACAGTCACGGAGAAGCACACCTCCATGGTGATTCGAGGCAAGAAGTTCGCCGTCGCCGTCTCTGATATGCAAGGATGGAGAATAAGCATGGAAGATTCCCACTCTTTGCATCTGAACTTGCCTCCTTCTGAGAAGACTGAAGGAATGAAGAACGAGGGCGAGGAGATCCCGGCCCAACCGGCTGGATGTACGTTCACCAGCTATGAAGGTGAAGAAGGACCGGCGTTCTTTGGTGTTTTCGATGGTCATGGAGGATCGGCAGTCGCTAAGTTTACAGGTAGCACTATACATAGCCGTCTGGCCGCGTTGGATTCTTACAGTGAGTGTGGTGTGGCACTTTTGTTTGGCTCGGGGCTTTGCTTTCCTTTTCTTTTCTTTTTCTTGTCCTCCCACGTCTCGAGGGCGTTCACTAATGGTTCTGACCCTCTTCCCAATGATCGTCCTGTCCTTTCTTTTTTTCCCGTCGTTGCCGCCGCCGCCGCAGAATCCGGTGAATACGAAAAGGCACTCAAGACGCTCTATCTCAAGACCGACGAAGACCTCCGAGCGGATCCCAACTTCTTCAACGACCCTTCTGGCTGTACCGCCGTTTCCGGTCTCATCACTCCCGATGGACGAATTATTGTCGCTAATGCCGGTGATTCCCGATCTGTCCTCAGTTATCAGGGTGAAGCCGAGCCGATGTCACATGATCACAAACCCACGAACCCGGGCGAGAGCGCTCGTATTACCGCTGCCGGTGGATTTGTCGAATTCGGTCGTGTGAATGGAAATCTCGCACTGTCGAGAGCGATCGGTGATTTCGAATTCAAGCAAAACTACGCCTTGGACGCAGAGCACCAGATCGTTACCGCTGATCCCGACATCATCACTCACACGCTCGATGGAGAGGAAGAGTTCCTCGTCTTGGCTTGTGATGGTATTTGGGACTGTCTCTCTTCCCAGCAAGTTATCGACTTTGTCCGTAGAGCCGTCGCGAACGGTGACGCACTTACCAAGATCTGTGAAGACCTTATGGTCAAATGCTTGGCGCCTGATTCCGAACTCGGTGGTATCGGTTGCGACAACATGACCGTCGTTATCGTCGCTCTGTTGGGTGGTCGAACATTAGAGGAATGGCAAGAATGGCTCAAGAGTCGAGTCGAGAACAAGGTTGGTTACGAAACGCCCGATCGAGTCGCCGACGTCTTTGGTCAGAGCCAAGTGTCCCCTCTGACGGCCGGCACGACAGGTGTCAGACAGGCTGGTATGGGTGGTCTCGCCAATTTGCAGCAGGTATTGCAAAGCGGTGGTATCCGTTTCCGAGCAGCCAACGCAGATGAAGAGGAGAACAGTGATGACTCAGAGGAAGGTGCAGAGGACAGGCAGTCTGATCGTGGGACAGTCTTGACCAGCACCGATCAAGTCAGTGCGTTCATTCGAGCTATCACGGGTGGTGCAGCTTTGGTGCGTAGTTTCCTATCAATTTCATCTTTATCTCTCATTTCGGTATGGTGTGAATTATATCCGGCTGACAGTTTCTTGCCTACTTTCGACCCATTCCAGGACACCGATGGCGATGTCGACATGCACAACTCCGAGGCGAATGCCGAAGGCGCCGCCGCACACGGATCCGCCTCCTCCCCGCCAAACACCAAAGGTGTCGCTTCCATTGGTGAACCTGTCGTCCCTACTCCTGCCAGCCTCAGCGGCGACAAGCCAGAGGGCTCTAAAGACGCCAGCAAGGCTGACGACAAGTCCTCGTCCGACAAGCTGTAGTTAGGGGTCTTCTCCGGCTCCTCATCAATCAAAGGGAGTCTCCAGAGAGACTCTCGTTGCATCGCCCCAGTTCCCGTTTCCGCCCATTCCGAATGATCTTCCTTCTTTTTATTTTCATTCCTACTTTCACTGACATCCCACCATTCCAGCATGGCCTTTTCATCCAAGGTCCCTTCCCATCCCCCCCCCCCCCCCCCCCCCTCCACCCCCTTGCCACCCTCATCCGCTGTACAAAATCAGCTGACGACGACAAGCCGAAAATTGTTTACCTTCATACTGTTTCTGTCATGCTATAGTCTTTTTCTTTCTATCTTTCGGCAAGCTTTGGGTATCGCCTGCCAACCTTTTGTTCGTTAGGGGGAAAAGGAAAAGAAGGGTCCTCTCTACAACTTCCTTTTTTTTTTTTCAAATCATTGTATGAGCTATATAAAGTATACGAATGGCATCTTTCAAAAACAACACAGCGTACAAAGCATTCGGCCTTCACTTTGTTACAAATAATCCAATCGTTCAAAGTTCGTAAATTACACATCCATCACTGGAACCCGCTCTTCTTAGCCATGACGGATCCTAGTGTACCCGTTCTGCTCAGGGAGGGGGGCGCATTCTGCTTTTTATACTTGTCAGATAGAACGTTTCGTCGGTCGTTGCCTTGCATGCCACCAGAGACCGAGCTATTCTTGGCCGACTTGGCACGAGTGTCTGTGTTAGTGGCACCCTGTCTCTCCAGCTGTCGCTGGTATTTCAACGGGTCGTCCGAGAATGACTGTAAAAGAACGTTTGTTAGTGCGTGTTACCAGCGCTTGTGGGATGCGCAAGGCTGAATTTTCCCGGACTTACCTTCTTTACGAAACTTCTCGCCGTCGAGATAGAGAACTGGGACTCCTCCTCGGGCTCGTCTTCATCCGTGTCCGAGAGCACTGGATCGGCTTTATAGCCGAGGCTGTCGAATGTATCATCCTGTTTCAAAGAGTGTCACAGTCAGCTGCTTGGCCCAGTATAAACTACTCAGGAGATGGTTTCGTACCTCTTCCTCTCGTTCACGTTGCTCTGCCTTCTTTCTTCTTGCGGCCATCTGAATTTCATGGTGGTCGATGAATTCGGTGCGAATTTCCGAGTCAGGCGAGGGTGAGCGTTCGTCCTCGCTCGGAAATGGAATGATGCCAGCCTCTTGTTCCTCGGGTCCATCCATATCTTCGTCATCTGTAAGGTCATCGGCGTAAACCTTCTTGAAGGCATCGGCGTCTTCGTCTGTAGGATGGCGAGCAACGATCAGGTCAGATGGTTTCTTGAGAGCTTTCCGGAAAGAAACAAGACGAATGAAACCGGGATATCCTCTCACTGACCTAGCTTGTCCATCCCATCAGCCCCTTGCAACCGCCTTTTTCGCTCTCTTTCAGCTCTTCTATTGCGTTTAACAAGTGATTGCTGCTCTTCATCGTCCGAGTCGAAACCAAAGTCGCCAAGATCACCATCTCTTTTCCTGCCTCTAAATTTACCGTCCACGGCATCCTGGGCGATTTTCTGACGTTTGGCGTCATCCTCTTCTTCGATCTTGCTGTAAGGTAGAAAGATGACAGGCGTTGAGATCAGTGTCGTTTCTGACAATCCTTTTGCGATCAATATCGTTCACTCACCGGAGTTTTTCACGCATCAACTCGTCGTCAGCCTTCAATTGTTCAGCCGTTCGCTCTTGATCGTCTACTAAACCCTCCACCACGCCATCCAAATCATCACCTTCCTCCTCCGCGTCGCCTTTACCTCCGAAGGGGTAATTCTCATCCTCGCTTTCTTCTGCTGCATCATCCAGGAATTCGGAATGCTCAGGTCGTTCCCGCCGGGCCTTCTCCCGCTGTGCTCTCTTCTCTTGAGCATCCATCAACCTCGAAAATGCATCCTTTGGTGGTAATGGAACAGGGGCGTCCTCGCCGAATACCTGCGTTGCAGAAGGTGCTGATTGTGGTGGATTGTTTTTATGGGGAGTGATTTGCTGCGAGCTTCCGATACGGTGCCCGATCGCAGGCGATCTCGAAGTCTCGGTGATGTCCTCGATGGTGGATGACAGGTCTACCTCGGACCTATAGGTAGCTTCATACCCGTCATCTGGAGACGGGGCCTTATCCGGAGAACTGGTATTATCCAGAGACGTTGATGTTTGCGTCCGTAAGACACGCAACTGCGCAGACTGCTTTGTTTGAGTAAAGAATCTGATGAAGGAAGGCCCAAGGCAGAAATATGCGAATGTCAGCTTCTAAAGCACTTACTTTGGTCCATGCGGCGTACTTACCCTTTTGCATTGATATACTGAGCCACTTGTGGTCTTTCCTCTTCTCGAGGAGCATCGTCGTCCTCCTCCGCTAGAACCTCAGCCAACAGCAAAGCTTCGTTACGGGCTCGAATCGAGGCGGAGATACCAGCTGTCGGTAGGACTGCAGCAGACGGGGCCAGTCCTTCCGCTGCATCGTGTCTCAGGTTTCCAAAGCCATCTGTCTCGGGAGCGGCTTGAGTCGTAGCGAACAGTTGGGAAAACCCTCCCTCGGCATCAAAGCCTCCAAAGTCGAGGTTGAAGCCGGATTGAGAAGGTTCGGCAGCTCCGGTTTGAGACGAAGATGTGGGCGCCTCACGCCGCTCTTTGTCATTGTCCAGATCGGCCACAGAAATTTTAGTCGGCCATGTAGGTACCTCTGACTCTCCCTCGTCGTCGCTGTCTGAGATGCGCTTCCTCGATATTTGAGTTGTTCCTTCAGGCAACGTCGGTTCGTCTTCATCGTCGCTATCCGAGACTCGCTGTTTATTCCTTGACCGCTTCTTGATCGGAAATGCGGTTTCATCTTCCGGTCCGGATATCTCGACGTCTTCTTCCGTGGAAAGCTCCTCGACCTGGATAACCTGCTCGTCTTCGACATCCATCGGAGATGTGTTATCTGGCCTGCTCTCTTCCGGAGTATCTTCATCACGGATTAATTTATCGGGCTGGTATGTCTCGTCCTCGGCGTCGTCATCACTTCCGAGATCGACAACGAGGTGGTCCTCATCGTCCTCTTCGTCTGCCTCTGGCGCATGCTCGATCTGTTCGGCAAACTTCAGCATATTGGTAGGCTGTTTCGGAGCCAACGTCCTTGCCCTGTAGCCGGTTTGTACCGCTTTTTTCTTCTCTTCGATGAGACGCATTTTCTTATCTTTCAGGAGAAGATCCGCGTCGACTTGGTCCTGGGTGATAGTCTTCACTTTCTTATTCCTGGATCCGGGTGCAACGAACCGTACGCTGTCGGTACCTTTTCCAAAGGACTTAGCAGCTGTTGTCATCATGCTCTCCGTTGCAACTTCGTGTTTTGGTCTGGAAATCCCCGTAGCCGATGCGAACGCTTGGCCGTATCCGAGCTTGGATTGATCGCGACCGTCGAGCGCTTTCTTCGGATCGTGTGGGGCAACTGCTCTCCTGGTCAGAGCGGCGTGTTTGTCTTGTTTAGTCTGAGGCATACCAATGATCTCAAAATCGTCATCACTGTCCTCGGGTTTGAACTTGATGTTGCGAGGTGGTAGCTTGGACACTGCTTCTGCCTTGAATTTCCGAAGCTGGTGGGCTTTCTCTTCCGCTTGAGCTTGCTTTACAAGATCTAATAACCCTAGTTCTCCCTCCGATTCGCTTTCATCTCTGATTACCTTTCTGTCGCCCTTACCCTTATTTCTACTCGGTTTGACGACGCTCGATGATGGAGGTACCAGCTGATCTTCAGCGCATGCCACAGATCCATCAATGTGCCCCGAAGATGCAGGCTTGAGTTTGAGTTGACCCGGTCTCTCAGTCGGTGAATGTTGTTGCTGAATCCTAGATCCTCGAGGGTGTTTTCCTTTCGATGAAAATTGGGTGATGTCGTCCTTCAATGTTGACGGTGTTGTGTGATTGCTGTGTTGAGGTTGTGGGATGTGTTTCATCGAAGACGGAGGTGAGAGAACGCCGGAAGGAGGAGCCGCCATACGTGTCATCACGGAAGAGATCGGGACGACAGGAGCAGTCGGCTTACCCGCGCCAAGCTTGCGCTCGGTCTCGTTGAACCAGCCGGAAAGACTCAATTCTGTCATTTCCTTCGGGAGTTCCTTACGTGGTCTGTTTGCTCGAATCTCCGCAGTAGTCATCTCCATCTCCCTCTGGGCCTTCTTGGACAGTGGTCTCTCTTTTCCTCCTCTTGACCGCTTCGAACCATGTTTCTCCTCGTCGCTCGCAAGTTCACTGCTTCCTCTCTTTCTCCGGTGCTCACTTAGTTTCAGTGCATCGTATCTCCGGAGGTCTTTTGACAATCTCTTCAAAGGCTCTTCATCGTCACTACTCTCGTCTGACACGACCGGTCGAGCTGATCGATTCTTCCGGGCGGTCTGCCGAGGCGTCGTCTCTCCCTCACTTTCCTCATCGTCAGAGAACATGGACTGAACGTTGCGTTTGCGGCTGTTGTGATCGCGTGCTGGCGATGAAGAAGTCACTCTTCTTCTCATCGACTTGTTGATCTTCGTACCTATTATCACAACCGTCGGTGACTCGGGTGAATCCTGCAATCCTCGCCCCTCCTGGCCTACGTCTCGATCTTGATCTTCCTGATCGTCCCGATCCAAACTCACATCCACCTCCTGACTCACATTTTCGTTCTCACCGGACTCGAGAATCCTCTTCTTCCTACCCTTCGAGTTAATAGCTCGAACATGATTCACAGGGTCGGAGGAGAAAGAATTGATCGATTCGGAGAGGACGGCTGGAGGTTGTGAAGAAGGAAGAGTGGTAAGATCGGAATCGAAGGTAGTTAAAACGCGTGACCGTGAAATATTCTTTGCTGTAGGGTTAGTCGAAGAAATATGCACTGGGGTTTTTGCTTCGTCCTCTGCTTCTTCTTCTTCTTCTTCTGTAATGGTCATACCAGCAGCAGAAGCCTTGATCTGGGCTGTAATAGCCTCCTCCTCCTTCTGTGCCTTTCTGATTGCTTCCTTCGCGCGTCTTCTTGATTCTTCAGGATCGAGTACTGCGTCCTCTCCATTTTCCGACGCATCATCTTCATCATCGGAAGCGATAGCTTTCCTCCAATCAGATGGTGCGAGCTTGATTCCGGCACCCGCACGGACGTTAGAGTCGTCTTCATCCTCCTCTTCCTCCGCTCTTTCTTCTGCTTTGTTGCCTCTTGCTTCGTTGTCGCTAACTTGATTGTCTTCGTTGTCTTCGTCGTCGTCGTCGCCAGATAATCTCCCCTCCCCCTCAACCTCTTCCAAAATACTCGATCCCAACCCAGTCAACGACGACGAACCCTCTAACGAAGATTGTCCTGTTCGCTTCCTCTGACTGGTCGTACCCTGCGTTTGCGTTTGGTTCTTACCAACATCCGGAATACTTCTAAGAAAAGACGTACTCGTCTTCTCAAACCTTGTAAGAAGCCGGGAAGAGGAAGCAGCAACAGAAGTAGAAAGGGATGGAAGGCCGGGAAAGTCGATCGCTCGAGACGGGGGAGAATAAGAAGAAAAAGAAGAAGGGCCATAAAGATCGTCTAGTGGCGGTGGTGCTAGATTGCCATTGTCGTCGTCGGCGTCGGGTTTACGACGACTGTACGTTCGAACCGGTTTAGGAAGGGCGAGGGGTTCAGAGGACATGATGGAAGGTACTGACGGATGATAGATCTCTCTTTGTGGCGGAGGGGAGGAGGGAGAGTAAAAGGAACGTGCTGGGGTTGCGAGGAAAGGGGAAGTGGGGGGAGGGGGGGGGGGGGGTTGCTTGATATGAGAGAAAGGAACAGGAGGATGTGCTGTTTGGTGATGTTGGAAGAGAAACCAATTTTTCGATTTATCGGGTTCCAAGAGTTCCAATCAGGTGCTATCAGCTCATGGATCGAGAATCCCGTCCGTGACGAAAAGCGAAGCGAAGGGAAGTCAAATCAAGCTGGAGCTGAGTAGAACAGCTTTCGAGATCGAGAAGATGGCAGGAATGATTGCGCTGCGTTGCTGTAATTGATGTTATAAACCTCTGGAATGCCATCATGGGCCTCCATAACCTGTAGATGTCGTTGTCGTTCCGTTTTGTCGATCGTCAATTATCGAACGACCGACGCGAGAAAGACGAAGACGACGACGCGACTCGCAATTCGCGACTCTTTCCACTCCCTTTGCGTGACGCGCCGCGTCCCCCTTGTGTTGGCCTCCGCCTAGGTTGGGTCGACATAGCGCTTGGGTGCTGCTGGATCCCGTGCGGAATTAATTGAATTTCTCGATTCACAACAAACGACCAGGTTGTCGCCCAGCATTACATCAGCAAAACGCTCCTCGGTTCGGTTCTCGCTGGGAAAGATGGGGTGGTGGTATTTAATTAACTGAACCACCTGGGTTGAACGGATTTGATCAAGTAACCATTACACGATTACCCACATGACATGTCTTGGGAGTTTTTAGCTGAGGTTTCTAAACGGATTCTAATTTAGCGATCCCAAAATAGACGAAGGTCGCCGTGAACCAGCATATTCTCCTACAAACCAAGAACGAACAATGTCATAAAAGCCCTGCCCGTAACGCACTCGTCAACCCCTGGTGTTTTCAAACCCTCTGAGCCCCCCCCCCCCCCCCCCAACTCTCACCCGCCGCTGAAAATGCTTGGCCTCCGCTTTCTTCCCTCCTCCCTCAATCTGAACTTAATCCTTCTCCCACCCGTTATCATCATCCTTGCTCTGTTTCTCTACAACGAGCACGTTGCGAAAACCCCATATGGACCCGGCTTTGGCAGCGGTCTCCCGGCCAGTGAGGAAGAACGTGCAGTCTTCCTGGAAACAGTCAAGAGCACCTATCCAGAGATATGGGGAATGCCCGATTGGTTTGGGCCTCCGAGGAGCGTGAAAGGAGGAGGAAGGCTGCAGGGAAAGAATTCCAAGGGAACGGGTAAAGACATGACGGAAGATGAGGCTGCGATCCTGGTGGATGAGGTCCCATTGGACAAGATGCTGGTACTTGTTAGTGAGTAATGCGGGCACAATATTGTTTTAATCCCAGCGCTGGCGTTGTCTATCCCTCTTTCTTTATTCATAGCTTCTGGCTGACAAGTAGTTGAGAATTCCCGGACTCGATTCGGTCTGTTACTTTGCTCGGTAGACTCATCACAACCGATCCTTCCCTCTCATGCATCATTACTAAGATATCTCACGAATCCTCATCATCAAGAGGATGAGGTAACAATCTTCGAAGCGACGGTAATCGATATTGAGGATCTTGAAATTGCATACCCATCGTCTCCGCTCTTGAAAGACGGAATAGGAAATGACGACGCAAACGACCATGTCGACCGAGCACAAGACTCGTCGTACAACGATCCGAAAGAAGATATATGTCCCTATGATTTCATATTTACGGTCGGGTTTCTTTCCCCGTCCTCCCCCTCTGACGCTGACCCCGATGTGACGAGTGCGACACCTTCAAACGCGAACGCGATCCCGAGTCTTGTGTTTGGATCCGGCCATATCCCACGTTCATGCCAAAACCTGATATCAGTTTCCTTACCTTCAAGCCGGGTTCCACTCTCCAGCGTTAGCAACGGCAACAGCGTTGGCCGCGGTGGCGAGTCCCCGAACGAGATCACGATCTACACGACATCGCTCCCGGATTCTTCTCTCTATGCACTTCTTATGGACGTGTATAGTGATGATGAATTTATTGATCGGACAGGCGAAGTTGAAGGCAAGGAAGTACAAGAAAGTGGTGGTCGGAAAGAAATGGGACTCGTGGGTGTTTTAAGTACACCAGTGGATCCAGAAGTTTTCTATCCGAGGCATGAAATGAAAAAGTCGAGGAGGAAGAAGGTTGGGTCGTTTCAAAGGGGCACGGGAAAAGGCAAGAATTTGCCGAGCACTTGGCAGAGGATTAAAGGCAAGTTTCTTTTGCTGTTGGACATCCATGCTCCACCCCCCCCCCCCCCCAATCTTTTTAAGACTGCCTCTTGTCTTCATTTTCCTTCAGTCTACTCCGCAAAGTTTGATTGCTTATTCACATCCCTTCTCCCCC
>JANGFI010001274.1:0-11732 GCA_025758705.1 Goffeauzyma gilvescens
GGGGTGAGGGAGGGGGGGTGAGGGGTGAGAAATAGGAGATCTTATAGAACAGGAACGTGAGAAAAGGGGGGGGGGAAAGGGCTGTAAGAAAGAAAAAACGTCAGAGACTCCCGGGTTAACGCGACCGAGCGAGCGACCACCTGAAACAATATCCCTCCCGAATAGCTGGGGGGATTGATAGAATATGGCTGACTAACTGGGAGGGAGTACAGTATGTCTTGGTGTCTGTGTTGGGGAGGGTTTGAGTGGACCCCCGCCCGGTTAAGACGGAGGAGAGACTAAAGAAGACGGGGAAGAAGCGCAAGTGTACAAGGGGAGGGCGGGTGCGAGGGCGGGCAGGCTTGGCAAATGAGATCATCACCTGACACCCCCCCCCAACCCAACCCAGGAAGTGCGGTAGGTACAGGGGAAACACGAGGTAGTTACGTAATGTACACGGAACCGCACGAGGGGGACAGTTAACCAGGGGGAGAGGGGGAGTGACGCGCCGCGGGAGAGGAAGAGCGACGGTTGCCACATATTGTCGCATGGGAACGCACAAAGAGAAGCAGTGGATAGCCAACCTTATCATGAAATGCTCTCTCTCTCTCTCTACTTATCATATTCATGACTTTGGTCCATTCGAATTCGCATTCGATCCCCAACTCACAATCTGTTTTCCCTCTTGGATCCTGTTCGGGCGCCCCCCTCGCCTCACTTGTGTCTGCGCTCGCTCGTCCATTCGGTACGGCCTCGCTCACGCTTATACCAGTGATATCATCCCGAACCTCGGACAAGGTCTCACAACATCTGAAATCACGGAGAACGAGGTATCCAATCCATTACTTCCGGATCCGGATCCCGATGCGGATGCGGATGCGGACGCGGAATTGGATGTCATGTCGGGTGCTCCCAGAGGTAAAATAAGGGTGTTTCTTCTTGTTCCGGTGTGGGGCTGAAGAGGAACGGAGGAGAGAAGAGGTCGCCAGAGGAGTTGAGATTTTTGGACTTGATTCGTGGTGGATTCTCTGGATCCTGAGCTTGAGCTCGACGCTGTGCGTAATTGTGACGGGGCTTGTAAGGTCTTGATGATGTCCCAACCTCGGCCTCGGCTTCGGCTTCGGCTTCGGCTTCGGCCTTGCTTCTTGTTCGCGTCGGAGGAACCGTCGGCAACCAGTGACGAGACGAGCTCCCGCCCAATCGTCCGGGATAGAAGAAGAGGTAAACCCGTCTCTCGGATTTGGTTCGCGAGATCGTAGATGTCGGAGACATTGAAATCCAGGTTTGACATCGGGAAAGATTGATCGTGTTCCAATACATCCGATAAGATGTGAGCACCCCAGGAAGAGAACGCGGTTTGGCCGATTTGGATCAGTCGAGTGAGCGTTTGGGATTTTGAGTCTGCGCGGAATGAGGAGGGTGGGGTTCAAGAGAGGAAGGAGGTGTCAATAATGCAGATTTTCAAAGGGGAAAAAAAAAAAAGAAAGAAAGGAAGATCCTGCCGCTCCGAACGTATGAGCAGTACTCACCAGCGCCAACAATGTCATCCGCTTCTTTCGGCTCAGGATCATCGTCAGAGTGAGGTTCATCGACGATCAAGTCATCCAATATAGTCGAAGTCACTGCCAGATGAATAGCCACTCTCCCTACGAAAGTCTGAGCGAGGAGTATGCGTTTTTTCTCTTCATTGACCTTTTCTCGGTCCTCAGCCGAAGAAGATGCATCGGTTGACTCAATGCTCTGGAAGATAACCTCGAGGCGATCGACAATCAACGCCCCCGTGCGCCTTGTCGAGTTCTTATAACTCTTCAGAAGCCCATCCGATTTCGATTCAGATTTGGATTTCGTTTGGAGATGTTTACACCGCCTCAACGGCTCGATATCGTCTGATAATGCGTGAGATAACGATTCGAGAGAATGGATAACGTGGTCAACCATCGGTGTTCTTTCGATCGCACGTGCTTGGATCTGACTACGGAAGAGATCGAGATCACTAGCCGTCGACGTGAACGCTGATTTCTTGGCGTTCGGTGATCTCGGTGTGCTACTTTTGTTCACGTTGACGTTCACAGTCGTAGAGGACGAGGTCGGGAAATGGATCTCTCGTGAGAAATGGAGTCGAGACGGTCTTTCCTCCGTTCGCACATCTTCACCAATCTCACCTCCTTCTGCCAGTTTTTGCAGACTCCTTTTTATACTTCCTTCGGCCACCTCAACAATCTCACCCAGCTTTTTCTCCCAAATCTCCTCACATCTTACACGACACTGTCCATCCACAGCAACGAAAAGATCCCGACTTTCTTTTCTCTTTAAAACACCTTGACTGGTTAGGTCTCGAAGAAGAGCTTTGATCTCACTTCGGATAGCCCAGAGACCGCGGATATTTTTGATTTGCTTGAACCAGGTGGAAAGATGGGATTCGAGATTCGAGGACGCAGATTGGAAGAAATTGGAGATCGAGGAAGATACATCCGTCGAGTCTGTGGGAGAGTCCGAGTTAGAAACAGAGGATGTAGACATCGCTGGAGTAGGTGACATGACGTAAGGCGTGAAGTTAAGAACAGAGGATGGAAGGTAGTTGATCAAGATCTGAGCAGATGGAAGGGAATGTAACAGCCTTTCGGCGGTGACATTCGCCTCGAGGTCTTTCGCGTGATACGTCTGGCGATCATGACCATGGTCGGATTGGATCCCATCCAATAGCATTCGAATGAGACTACCTTGCCCTCCAGCAGCAGCAGCAGCACCGGCATTAGCATCAGGAGATCCAATAAAGATCGCTCGTGCCGCCTCGACCGTGTTAGCCAAACAGTGGATACTGGCCAGAATGACAGAGAGCACGCGTTTATGGTCGAGTCGGTCTTGGAGACTGGTATGAGTGCTGGTGGTGGTATCCAGGTTGTGCTTGTTCGATTTGCCGGCGAGGTTCCATCGCTCATTCTTCTCCCCGGCTGCGGAGGAAGGACCGGGTGAGAGATCTCGCAGGATCTGAGCAGCGTCAAGGCGATTTGACTGTCGAGACTTGGTTTGATCTGTATTCCGATGTCGTCCCGGGGAGTCCTTCCCAGCGACCGTCACCGACGCCGACTGCCTTCGAGACGCAGATAGAAGAGCACCACCACTGGCAGTGGTAGACGATCGTTGAGTGAGTCGAAACAGCGTCTTCAACTTCAAAAGGCGTTGCTCGAAAAAGACACCGAGAGCATCTTGGATAGTATGTGAATCGAGAAGCATGATCGCCATCAATGTCTTTGCGATCATTTTGTGTTCTGCTTCTGCACCCGCCTCTTCCTTCGCCTCCTCCGATTCTCTCATTCCATTTCGACTCTTTGACCTCTCTCTCAAGCTCTTCATCGCTTTCTCAACAATTTGGCCCCTAAACGGTGCTAGTGTCTCCCATTGTCTCTGGACCAGGGGGATATATTGTTTGGCACCAGACGATGTATCGTTGGTTTCATCAATGTGCTTGTCGGAGGATATGATTTCCTCTTTGACGAGTCGAGTGAGTAACCAGAGGAAAGCGGCTTCGAGGAAGGATCTGGAAGCGAGGAGAGAGTAGAGAGTTTCGGGAGCGTCGAGAAGGAGTTTGACAGAAGCGGCGATGGGGAGTTGTTGGCTGACGTCTGTAAAATGAACAGCGAAGACAAGAGAGAGTGCGTCAGTTTGTCGGGATCTCCCAAAAACGATGGTCTGAACTTCCCCTCTTGTTGAGTCCTTGGTAGAAAGTAATGGTGACTCACCATCTTCCGGCTTATTCTTATCTCTTTCCCGCACTCCGTCAGCCACCTCTCGCTCATCCCCTCCTTTTTCCCTCTCCACCGGTCGCTCACAAATCCTCTTCACATCCCTCAACTTCTCCGACAATAGCAACGATCCTTCATGTAGTCCTGATATCTGGGTAGTCGAGAGGAGTAAATCCCGATATCTCTCAGAAACCATGGACCGTAGTTCCGCTTGTTTGTTTCTCGCATTATTTCGGAGGAGGGCTTCGACTTTTTTGACTTGGTTGATATCGAGACGACGAAAGATATCGTCTGGATCCATGTACGCCCATTCTGCGTCTTTTGCACTTTGATGACGATCTTTAGGATTGGGATTGGGATTGGGATTGGATTGCGTGTGGGTGTGGGTGTTCGTGCGGGTTCCTGTCAAGCCGAGGGCAGGAGTTAAGTCGGAAGGGGAAGATCGATGGGGATGAGGATGAGGAATGTCAGTTGACTGGCTAATACGGGAAGGAGTTCTGGAAAGTGGGTGATACGGTTGCTGTTGATGTTGAAGCTGCTGTTGAATGGAAGATCGTCCGTGCGGGGTCGAGGCAGGAGCGCGTGGAGATGAGGGTCCTCGAGAGAGAGGTGGTGTTGGGATTGAGGTCCGGCTGGGAGAAGGAGCTGTGATGGACGACATAGTGGTCCAAAGAAGGGGGGGGGTGACTGTATAGAATGCCGTCCCGTATAGACGTATGATGGGGCTAGGGTGCGCGCGAGAGCCCACTCCAAGTGCCAGAGGTATCAAGATATCGACTGAACGAGACCACCTAGTAACGGGTTCCAACCGAATCTTTGTCTTCGCTGGCTCTTCGCTTTTGCTGTTCTTGCTCTTCACTTGTCCACTTCCCTCGCCACGCTCTCCGGGTACCTCTGTCTCCTCCTTTGATGCTAAAGATGGTATGACTTTATGAACGAGTGAATCCAACTGGCCTGATCTCCTGGTAGCTGCTGCTCGACGATGACCTGCTTCCATCGTTTTCGCCCGTTGACGTGGGAGAAGGGGGGTTGGGGGGGAACAGCCAAGCCAAGCCAAGCGAGCCCACGCGCCGCGTTCAAAGAGGGGGTGGGGGGGGGGGGGGGGGCCCTCGATGGCCGCTCATTCTCAGGCAGGACGAGTTCGTTTCGAGAGGGATGGATGGAAAGTGAATAAACGGAAGATCGGTCGGTACAAATCGTAGACAGAACACCAACTTCCACGGTAATGCAGTCATGTGATGATATGAATCGCGGAAAAAAATGTACAATGATCCATGCATCACATGATTCCCCTGGCCTCGCCTCGCCTGTCTCCCTTCCCCCCCCCCCGGCATTCGGTAGAACACAACCCTGTCTATAAGTCTCATTTTAAATTCATTCATTCCGGTATCTTTACTCTCCACGCACTCAACGGCAAAGTCTGTAATCTTCTCACCGTCGGTCTGATAAAAAACACCAACACTACCAATCCAGTGAGAACACATAGAAACGACATGGCGTAATACCCATCTCTCTCCGTGACACACCGTCCTCCAAGGGATGAGCAAAGACTCTTTCCGTGATCTGATATACATTCAGCTGCACGAACTGTGATTTCCTCGCGTGAGGACGTTGGTTCTTTTGAAGTGGGGTCGTCGACATCGCCACTACCGCCTTCGAAGATATGACAAGAGGCTTCAGAGAAGAAATCGATCCCGCGGAGGACGAGTGGTTTAGGCCAGGTTCCACCGAGATTGGAGACGGTGTTGAGGAGCGTCATGTAGGTTCCACCGATCACGGGGTCGGCGATTTGGGTGTGAAACGCTGTGATACCGACAAATTGGATGGTGCTATGGAAGGGGGCGCCGGGGAGGAGGGAAACAACCCAAAAACAAAAGGCCAAAGTGGTTCGGTTAGATAGTTGAGAGGATTTCCGGAAACGGAAGATCAGACGGCCGCGCAAGGCAGGTCGAACTCACCTAGCAAAACTGGAGAAAAGCGCAACAATCACAACAACAGCCAACAACCCCGACCCAACTTCTCTCGTACTTCCATCTTCCATCTTGAGCGTCGGGAACTTCCAAACAAGACAAGTCGCCACGCCCGCCATGACGAACCTGGCCCACAACGCGCGTTCCCATGCTTTCAGAGGTCGGGGACCTCGAGACCAGTGTGCGGCGATCCATCCTCCGACAAGCTCGAGAGGGACGTTCAAGAGGGAAACAATGGCGAGGTCTTCTTTCGGGAGGCCCTTTTCGATTAGTTTGAGGGCGGTTATTTCGCCGATTTGGAAGCCGACCTTGGCAACCAGGTGAACGGTGAGAAACGATTGGATGTCTGGTGGGCACGCATGCACGGAGAGAATGCAAAGCGGGGCGGGGGGTTTATCAATTGTGTTAGTTGAGAAGACACAGACCAGGATGAAAAGGGGCAGGAGTTGTGCGAGAGATTGAAAAACCACCGAGTCCTCACCTTTCAATTGAACGATACTCCACATGACCCTATAAACCTTCCTGACATCCATATCCGGATCATCCTCGCTTACTGGATCCTCCTTCTTTGCGACTGCGAGCCATATGGTAAACACCCAATAGATAATTGCCCAAATATGCATGTAACCCCCGAGAGTCACGATTGGTTCCGCGCTCGGACTTGTCCTCAACCAACGATTTGAGAATTCCACACTATTCAACGCGAGGAAAAGTGTGAAACTCAACGCATGTCCTATGTTGAGTCCTATAGTCTGTGCCGTCGATGCGTACGAGAGGTTTGGCTTCGAGAGCAACGTGAGTGCCCATCCGTCGACAGCGATATCTTGCGTCGCGGCGAACAAGATGAACAGTAAGAAAACAGCGGTCACGAATTTGATGTCAATCATCTCTGCACTCATCCAATCTTCGATCCTAGATCCGACAAGCCACATGCCTAAGCCCAAGATCAGCTGAACAGGCACGATCCAGCTCTTCCGGCGTCCGATTTTGGTACTGAAGCAGGCATCCACGACCGGTGACCAGAGCAGTTTGAGGGAATACGGCCATGTGGCGAATTGGAACATGGCGAGTTGGGAGTACGAGAGGTGTGTTTTCAGTAAGAATGGGAGAGTACCGAAGGTGAGTCCGATGGGGATTCCTTGGAGACTGTTTAAAAGGGAGTTTGGGGGAGGGGGGGGGGGGTGTCAGATGCACACATACCCAAGCAGGAGATGCAGTCGACGGATACTGAATTAAACAAGCAAAACTGCGGATCATCTCACTCACCAGTAAAGAGCGACTAAGAGCGCGAATGCTTCTCTATCTCTTCCTGTCAAACCTTGTCCACCGCCTGATTCCTCTCTCGCAAGTTCGGATAGGACTCTTGCCCTCGCCTGGCCTTTCCCTTTCCCTTTCCCCTTATCTTCACCGTATACCACTTCATCCATCTCGTACGCATCCTGTTCATCCTCGTAATTGTTTTCCTGGTCCGCAATGGTTTTGCCATCTGAGCCCGTTGGCCCAACATGATCGAGATTACTTGTATGGCTTGATTTTTCTGAATAATTCGCCCTTACGCTGCCACCAAAACTTTGGTTCGTCGCATGTCTTCTCGTTGCTTTCGCCATCGCTCTCCCACTTGCAGAGCCACTTCCACCCAGTAATCCCTTTGCATTTCCATTCCCGTTCCCATTCCCATACTCTACCCCACTCTTCTTCGAACCCATCATCACGTCCTCTTCCAAATCTGAAATGTCTCGATCAACAGATAACAGGCCCTCTCCCTCTTCTGCGAATCCGTGGATGTTTTCGAAATTCTTGGTGCGTACGACGTTATCTGGGAGTCGAGGTAGAAGCATCTGAAGGTCGGGAGGGGAAGAAATTCGGAAGGGGGGTAGCGTTCGAACTGAATTCGCAGCCTTCTTTATAGATTCGCAGACTGTTCTGAAATCGCTGGCTCGACGTAGAGCTGTCCTGAGGTGTGAGCTTGTGTGACGTGGCGGTGTGGAAGAATTTTCCTTTGTCCACTCTTAGAGACACACGAAGGGATCTTTGTCCTGTCGTGGAAACAAACAAAGGGGGGCTACCAGACGGAGACGGCGGAATCTCAGCTCTTGCGAATAGAGGCGGAGTACAGCGTCGATGTCGGGTGGAAGGTAAAAATCTGATCGAAGCTAAGAACAAAGTCGGCCTGACCTTTAAGTCGAGCGCTATTTATGTAAATATTTGCCTTTGCCACGGTTCTAGAGGCTCTGTCGATAGTTCAGAGTGATGTCTAGGACAAGGGGCCGAGCGATTTTTTTTTTTTTGGTGGTGCGTGTGCGTATGTGTGTACGTGCGTGAAAATGAATGTATCGATACAACCGAAAAGCAATATCTGAAGTCGTGAATAAAAAGGTATGCGTTCGCACCGATCTAGATCGCTTCAAGACGTCGTCTGAACCGCCAGAATGTTGTTTTTGATTAGGACCGTCGCCGAGATTGGTATTACGCAAGAAATTGAATATGGGGAAAGAAGAAAGAGATGGAACGGTTTGAATGGTTCCCAGGGACAAATCGTACGGATTTTGTCGAATCGAAAGAAAAGAATATATCATTAGAAGACGAAGAAACCAAATGGGTTTCCACAAAGTTTGAGAGAGATTTGCCGCTAGGGACACACGACGTGGAACTTGACGCCCACCCTTAGGACTCTTCCACCCCTTCCCCTTGTTCCCTCCTTACTAATCGATCGTTCCCTGGATGATCTATATTTTGATTTGTTTATTCTTTTATTCTTGTTGCTTTTTCACGCGTTTCAGATGAATATCCGATTATCTCATGTGTCATCTTTTTATCGACCTGCCCACTCCTCCCCCCTTCCCCCCCCCTCCCTTTCACAGTCGCCATTCACTTCCAATACAATCTTGAACAACTTCAAAGGTAGATGTAAGATGTGCAAAGTGTATTCATCCGTTTTGCTATACAGTGCTGATACGGATAATGTCTGTAGAAACGCAGATCTTTCCTTGTTCCGTGCATGGAAAGGGTCACGAAAGGGGACCAGATTAGGGTGATTCTGGTACTTCCATCAAATCGGCTCGATTGACTCCGATGCGCCGTTCATTTCACTGTTATGTCGCTCAATTCGACACAACCGTTTCTTTCGATATGCATGAAACGAAATTCACGATACGTTTTGATTCATGGTTTGTCAAAGAGAAAGCCGTTTGGAAGAAGCGCTTGAACGGGAACGTGGGACGGTGAGGGCATGAAATCTGTACAAAAGGTCGAGAGAGATCGATGACTGTCATAAGGACGATTTACGAGACGTGTGAGGACGTGAGGTGAGAGATGAAGAAAATAGAAGAATTGAATGGAAGTAACGGGAGAGAGAGAACGAGACGAGGCGAGACGCGATATATAGATTTAAAGAGATGGATGGATTAGGGACGATGAAGAAAGGAAAGTAAAGAACACCTTGCAAAAACGTCCTAACGAAGATGCACAGAAGGGATGGACGGGGCTCTGACTCTCTGTCCTGTCCATGAAGACATCTAAGGAAGAATGAAAATGAGAATATGGGAAAAGAAGAACTGAGAAAAACAGAAAAAAAGCATGAAGAGCCGATCTACTAGGATAAGAGTGGGCGGGGTCGAAGCAGGAAAGGAATAGTTTCAAGGTTGAGGGCGTGGTGGGACATCAGATGGAGGTTGTTCGGGCTGTCAGGGCTTCCCGAACCGGCAATAGGGCTGTCCCAAGAGAAAAAGAGAGGGAATCGATTCTACGACCGGATCCCTAAATACCTGCATGTTTCGTCTTTCGTGTTTGTGTCGTGAATCGTGGGGTAGGGATCGAGATCGAGGTAGAGGTCGTGGTCGGGGTCGCAGTTGCAGTTGCGGTTGCGGTCGACTGTGCCTTACAAGATAACACACTTGCTCTTCTTTCCACTGGACCTCCTCGAGTTGTTCGCCAACAAGGCTGCCCTCGTAGCGACCTGGAAGACCTCCCTGACACCTTCACCTGTTCGACTCGAGCACTCCATGTAGTGCTTGGCACCGATCTTGGAAGCGACGGCTTGACCTTCCTGAGGAGTCACCGGCTTCTGAGAAGTCTTGGCAAGTTCGGCGATGGTGCGGGGATCACGTCGAAGATCGATCTTGCAACCGACGAGGATGATGGGGAGACCAGAGCAGAAATGAAGGACCTCGGAGATCCACTACGAGAGGGGAGGCGAGCGGACGAGGAGCGGAAGCGACGAGAGAGCGAAGTGACGGGGGGGGGGGTTGCAAAATCGAGGCAAGAATGAAGGGGATAGGGTGTTCAGTTTCTCCTTCTTTTTATGCCACTACTGCTTCACTACTGCAGCCGCTAGTACGAGACTCACCTTCTCCTGCACGTTGTCCAACGAGTCGGGGGAGTCAACAGCGAAGCAAATGAGGATAACGTGGGAGTCCGGGTAAGACAGCGGTCGCAATCGATCGTAATCTTCCTGGCCGGCGGTACTGAGATAGCGAAATAAGGGTGGGGGCAGATTGAAATGGAAAGAAACAAGGGTAGTATGGTTGTGAATTGTCAGTTTGTGTCAGGCCCATGACCGCGATTTTAACAATGACCATGATCAACGAGCGAGAATGTCATCGAGTCCACGAGTCCAAACGGCGACTCACTCCCAAAGCGCCAACTCGACTCTCTTTCCATCCACATCCACATCCGCGACGTAGTTCTCAAAAACAGTCGGGACGTAGACTTCAGGGAACATTCCCTTGGAGAAGACGATCAAGAGACAGGTTTTACCACAGGCACCATCACCTGCGAGCGGAGCGAGTTAGGAGGGGCGGGGGGGGGGGGGAGGGGGGCCCGGGGGGGGGGGGGGGGGGGGGGGGGGGGGGGGGGGGGGGTAGGAGGGTGTATGTGTCGGAGTTGGGGAGAAAAGAGACGGAGGGCGAGAAACAAGTGGGGTTGCGAAAGGGAGATCAGAAGGGGACACAATCAGGGGAGAGACGGAGGTAGAGAGATAGAGACGTCAGCGATCGTTGAGGTATAAGAATACTGGTTTGACAGGGCGTGGCGAAATCAACAATTGCCATTGAGAAATGACGGATGGCCGATACGTCAAACGAGAGTAGAAGAAAGGAAAAGAAGAGGCCGCAGAAGAGATCGAAAAGATAAAGGATAGCTAGCAGAAGAAAGAAGAGCAACGAAAAAAGATAAAACGTAGAAGAAAGCGCCAGTTGCCAAGGACGAAGAGTAAAGAGAAGAGGAAGAAAAAAAAACAAGAGAGACGAATGGAACAAGGACGAAGATGAAGGGAATTCCAACACAACGAGGGTCACCACTTCCACTCACCAACAATAACCAACTTTCTTCGAATTTCCGACATTGTGTTACGCGTTGAGTAAGACTTTTAGGGGTGGGAGGGAGGTGAAGACAGTTTCAATTTGGCTTGAAGGGTTTAAGAGATGTTAATCTATTCGACTTCCTTTCGCGTCCGTTTTTATGTTATATCTATCGACTCGTGTGAGTATTCAGTTCGTGTTTAGTGAATTAGAACTGGACTGACGGTAGGTAGAGAGGGTTGTAAATATGAGGCGGATGTGGGCAGGGGGCGGTGTAGTGATTTGGGATGGCGGGCGTTTGGGTGATTGGTGTTGTGTCGGATTTTTGACAATCAAGGATTTCGTGTTGTTTTATCTATCTCTACGTCTTACTCTTTTCGTTTCGCTTTATTTTTTCTTGCTTGTTTGATTGTCCTTTTTCTTGGATCTCTATTTTGTGATTTGCCTTTAGAGGAGGGTGTGACTGGACTGCAAAGACGAGATTACGACGGACAAGCCATCAGGCATAGAGAGGTTTCAGCAGACAGATACCGAAGAGAGAAGAGACAGACAGTTCCTTGCAGACTCCAGTCTGTGCTTTGGTGGTCGTGGGTCCGTCGGTCGCGGGTGGCGGTGGTGATTGATTGGAAGAGGGGGGAGGGGATCCAACGGATCAACGACTAGAGATCCGGAACACGGATGGTGGTGATCGTCACAGGGAGAATGGAGACTAGGAGCTCCAGCGGAGGCTGTGGTGCCCCCCC
>JANGFI010001275.1:0-11824 GCA_025758705.1 Goffeauzyma gilvescens
CACCCCCCTCATCCCACACATACACGAGAGAAGGAGGCCTAGTTTTCTGTATTTGCTCGTCCGTGGTAGCCTTGTTATACGGATATTCCCCACATGTCCAGATAGAATTCACATAGTCGATGATTCCACAGTCTCTCATTCCTGTCATCTTGGGTCTAGTCGGTCTTAAAGTCCGTTGCGCATCCTGTTCTCCTGTGCCTCCTCATCCGACTTCTCTTCTTCGGTCCGGTATCTCCCTTTAGCTCTCGCTATTTCTCTCGCACGACTTAACATCACCCTCTCGTCTCGTTCTGTTAGAAGGCTTCACGAAACGTTGCAATCGCCATCAACCTCAACCCCAGGCTCATAATTCCCATCACCGACGTCCTCTGTTCCGTCAGACAAACTTAACCGCAAGCTACCTTGTCCATTCCCCAGCCTCCCTATCCGCATCCATTATCCCGATAGCTTTCTCCCTCTCTCAGCATCTCTTACCTCTGACATACATAGCCGACTCTCGAGCTCAGAAACAAAATAACCGGAATACGAACAGTCACTTTCATCTTCGAACAAAGGATCGCATCTGAAAGGAACATTTCACACGAAGCAGACCCTGATCTATTTCTCGTTTATTCACCACGATCGTCAACGACACTTGGACTGCATTTTTCTTACAGAGTATCCACCATATCAAATACTGTCCTAGTCTCCGCAATTTCCCATTCCCATTCCAATACCCTTGTCCCCTCCGACTTCACGCATACATCGCTTGGTTGGTCGCATCTTTCAATCACATCTCCCTGGATTGCGCAGCTTGAATACCTGAGCGCATAATCCAATCTTTCTTTTTTCACCTCGTTCCAGCAAAATGGTTAACGCTCAGGAGCAGCAAGGCAGCACCGAGGCCCCGGTCATGGTGGTCAACGGCGACGCTTCCCACGACATCGAACAGACAATCGAAGAGACTAGCCAGACGTTTGTTGGCACTATCGAACAACAGATGCAGGCGCTGCATCGATTTGCTGCCGAGGGAGATGTCGCTGGAGTTCGTGGAATCTTGAGCCAAAGCCGAGAGCTCTTGGAATCGATCGACCCGGTCACCGGATTAACTCCGATGCTGCAAGCTATCTACGCCGGCCAAGTCGAGACCGTCAAGGAGCTGACGCTCGCCGGTGCTTACCCACCACCCGCTTCTGTCACTCAAGACCCTGCTATTCTTGCTATCCTCTACCCTGCCCACCAGCACCTTCAACAACAATCTCACCACCTCGGTCAACCTCCTTTCCAGCCTGGCGCCGCCCCGCAAGAGTTTTCTCAACTTCACGGCCTTCCTCCACGACCCACTTTCGGTGCGCACTCAAACTCGATGGAAGGCAAGGACGTTACCAACCTTCCACCGGTCGAAGTCTCCAAGAGCATCCCTTGCCGAAACTTCCCCAATTGTCGATACGGAGATGCTTGCGCTTTCCAGCACCCTGGTCAAACCGGCGTGCCTCCTCAATTCTTCCCCACCCCTTTTGCCAGCGAATTCGTGCCCGGAGCACCATACTCTCACCAGGGCTACCCGCCCATGCAGCCTCCCGCCGGCGTGTTCTACGGCTCACCTTTCCCCCCTGCCGCCTTCATTCCTAACGGCCCTATTCCCTTCCCTCACCACCAGCAACAGTCCCACCCTAGGCGACGACCGTCTGAGCTGCAGCAGCCGCAACACGTCTCCATGGTCCATGCGCAACAAGCAAGAATAAGCCCTTCTCAGCTCCCAGCAGCGATCGACGAGACTTCTGACGCTGCTGCCAAGCAGGGCGAGTCGACAGAAGACGGAAGCAAGTTTGCTTCTATGGCTATCCCTCGAGGTGCAGGTTTCCCCCCGAACGCTCCCTTTGAGCACCGAAAATCATTCCACCACAAGAAGATGTCTTTCAGCGGCGGTAAGCCAGGACCTTGGGCCACCCCGATCCCCAACGCCCGATCCGCCATGCTTGGTCAGTGGACCAACGGCGTTCCCCCTCCATGTGTCTTCTTCCAGTTGAACAAGTGCAGGAACGGAGAGATGTGCAAGTTCCCCCACCTGCTGCCGGATGGTACCGACTGCCGACACCCCGAGGTTATTTCTGGTAGCATGGCTCCCGTCACCAACTCTACCGGTCCTCGAGTCCCGAGAACTGCTCGACTCTCTCTCAGCAACGGCCTGACCCCGGAGGGCGCCCATATCCGATCCCAGCATCTCGCTGCAATGAACAAGTTGCACTCAGCTCGAGTTGGTGCCAATGCCAACGGTCTTCCTCCAGTTGGTGAGGCCGCGGCTGCCAACCCGGAACAGGAAGTCGTCGCTCCGGTTTCTGCTGAGACAGAAAAAGCTGGTCCTGCTTCTTCTGCACTCGCAACAGCCGCTGCGTCTGCACCTGCGACTACTCCAGCCTCCGCCGCCGCCCCTGCCGCTGCTGTCGCTGCCGCCACTTCTGTCCCGGCGGCTGCCGGTCGATCCCAATCGACAACCCGAAGTGCCCCCAACACTCGAGCCGTCTCTCCCAGTCAGTCCACAAACTCTTCAGCTCGACCGGAGCGATCTGGCAAGCGACAGGTGAACCACTCCACCGCCCAGGCCAATGGTCGATCCGCCTCCATTCCCCCTGCTGCCAAAGAACCCAAGCAGCGAGTCCCGAACGCGGACGAATTCCCGGCTTTGGCTGGATCCACCGGATCTCTCAGCAGCAGCACCACCCTTCCCCCTCAGGGCAAGACCGCTGCTCAGGTCCTCAGCGCTCCTGCTCCTCCCAAGCCTGTTGTCGTCAAGGCGGAGGCTTCCGTTGAGAGCTCGGACGCCGAGGTTGTCAAGGTGGCACCTTCCTCGTCCAACGAAGATGTAAGTTTTTTTCCGGTTTCTTCATTTCGTCTTCCCGTTCTTGCAGACGATCTCGGCATAACTGACATTCATCTTGTTCTTTTGCCCCTCAGAACGTGACTTTTGAGTCTGACGATGAAGCTGTCATTGTTTCTCACGCTCCTACACCCAAAGCCGCTCCCGCTGCGCCTCGAGCACCCATGTCCTTCGCGGCTATTGCTGGCAACTCGGCCCCGGTCGCCGGTGCCGCTCCCGATGCTGCCGCCACCGTCGCCCTCCAGGCTTAGACGATCCAATCGGAACCATCCCAAATTTTAACCCCCTGCCCCCTCAAAAGGTCTATCAGCAATGAAATGACCACCTCTACACCGCATAGCATTCCTTCAGGCACACACGTTCTACGTCGCCTATACCGGCGCTCGTAATATCTATCTCTTTCTTTTCCTCTTTTCCGGATCATATGGGAGAATCTTACACCCATCCCGATGTATAATACCGACACCTCGCATTTTTCCCTTGGATCTTTCACACCAGCATATAACGAACCCTTTTTTGTCCTTTTTTTGCTTTCAGCATCTCGCTTCTTGTTCTTCCATTTCTCCGGTCTCATTGTGGTCTCTTCATACTCCTCGACGATGTTGGAGGCGAAACAGCAGAAATACGGCCACTTTGGTTTCGTGTTCGTCTCCCTTTTTTTTGTTTGTTTTTATTTCTACCGCTGGTCTGTCAACTGTGACGTGCGCACATGTTCTTCAATACTGGCACTGGCTTGTAGTACTATCGAGTCTCTCTCTACATTGGGTTCATGATCATTTTCACGCTATGTGGGACGATATGCATGTCAGGATGAACAGCAGAGGTTGTGTACTTTTTCTTTTCCCCCTTTCCGTGTTTCCTTGTCAGTCAGTTCCCCGGTCATCTTCGATTTCGAACGACATCATCCGGTCCTTTCCCCGTATCCGGCCGGCTACACGTTCTGCACGGTCTCCGTCATAGGCGCCTGTCTTGCGGGGCAGTCCCTGGAGACCAGTGTGAGGCAAAATACCAGCATGGTTAACATCTACATAGGGTCAGGATAAAACGTCTGTACCTTCCAAAAATGAGAAAGGGCAGGCAACACTCACTTGGCGATATGTCCCTTCGTCTTGCAAATGTAACAAGCCTTGTTTTCGAGCTTGACCGGCGCCAGGCAATCTCGAGCAACGTGATTTTCGTCACCACAGCGTCTGAGAAATACAATGGAAACAAATGAGGTTAGTGGCGTTTCGCTCGGGATATATTGCTAGAAAGGAAAACGGAGGAAGGAGGGAGTGAGGTGGAAGATGGGCAGAAGGGGAAATGGGAAGAAGCTCACCGACACGTCACAGGTTGACCCTCTGCTGCAATTGCATGCCTCTTGGTGATCATGGGAGGTCTGAAAATGCCGAGAGCGGGCCGCGGGCACTCGGATGCGATGTGCCCAAAACCTCCACACGACTTGAGGTGAACGCATTCCGTTGATATTGGACTCAGCCTTCGATTCACTTCTCGGAGATTGGGTGCGTCCTCATTCTCTGCCTGACCTGTAAAGGACTCACAAAGCACCTTCCCGATGTGGGACCCACGAACCCTCCTCGAGGCATGAATCCACCTTGTCCTCGCCAGAGTCCACCTCCGCCTCCTCGACCACGAGCCGATCCGAAATTATTCGTTCCCCCTCGAAAGGCACCTCTAAGGACGACCGGGGTTGGTATGACAGGCAGTTTCTTCGGCTCTTGGCAATCCGAGCTACATGACACGAAAGGAGGGGGGGGACAAGAGGGGAAAGAAGGGAAACGGCTTAGGCGGTCGAGATCAGAGCTGAAATGCGGTGGATGGCTTACCCAATGTGTCCTATGAGTAAGAAGTGAGTAGGGGTTACAACGAGATCAGATACGGACGAAGAGCTCGTCAGGGGCTTCCGCCCTTTGGTCACCTGCTTGAGGAGGTACCAAGGGACCCCACTCAACGAAAGCCTGGGACTCACCCAATTCTCCACAATTATAGCATTGCTTGCTTTCATTCGTTCGTTCTGACGGACACTCAGAGCATTCATGGCCCGGTGTTTTACAGTTATAACACAATTTCTCAGAGGTACAATCTACGGCGCGATGGCCTAGGTTGCCGCACTTGAAGCAGGCTTGATTTCGGCCACTGAGTCGATGTGTACATCAAAGAGTGTGCAGTGGAAGTAGCGTTAGACTCAGTAACGATCACATCATGATGAGTTGTATGGGGATGAAGATAGGTATGAAGCACATACGTCATGTTGCTCAGGTCGCCCTTATCCCAGACACCTTGTTTTATTTCTTTACTGCTATCGTTTTCAATGTTGCGTATGCTCAGCCCCTACCCCGATGGCGTACTTTAGTGCCCTATAAGAAACCACCCTCTCTTTCTATTTCTACCCCTTCTTTTTCGCACACAGACCGGCAAAAGCACAGTCGATTGTCCCTGTCAGAATGATCCAGGGATTAACCATGGAGAACTTGTACGGAGAGATGATACCATGGCTAGCCTGCTAAGAGTGTCACCTAAACTGCCAGGGGAAACTAAAGGAGCCCTGAGCTGTTTTTTCCTATGGGAACAAGGTGGAGGTGTTTCACGGTCTCGAGGTTGGACATCAGGGGACTCGGTCGCAAGTCGTCGTTCCGGTTAGCCCCATTTCACGGTTGGGGGGGGGGGGGCGAAATCAAGGAGCTGTCTGTCAACCCCGCTGAGGGATAGCCGGGAGTCATAAAGGCCACGTGACCAGCAAATGCTCGGAAGTAAAACGGTGAAAGATGGATCGGTGGCTTTTCTTCCGTTTCAGGGATGGGGGAGGGAGGTGTGACGGCTAGTATGACGTGTCAATACCTACCACCTCCCTCCTGTTTTCTGATACCATCAGCGAGGGTCGGTACAGGTGGTTCACGATTGTTGGGTCACCCAACTACAATGTAGTTATTTCGGTCCGTCGTGAGTACCATCATCGATTAGATTAACTCAACCTCGATTTACCAGTAGCTATCCCCCCTTCCTTGAACTATATCCACAGATACTCCCCAAGAAGGCCGGATTCATCAGTTTTGCAGAAAGCTACTTCGACAGAACCGAGTCGACAATAAACAACAATCGAAAAGACTAGAAACAAAAGAAAACATCACTTCGTCTTCATCATGGTAAGTCATCATTGCTTATGTCCCTTTCGTATACTAAGTGTTCTATTCTGAACCTGTTGTGGCAATCCTCGTATTGTAAAACCGATGTTTAGGCGCGAAATCAAGAGAAAGCACAGTCGATGTTATATCGGTAAGTTTGACACTCGGCGTCTCTTTACTCGTATGGATTGGTCAAACCATCTGCACCGCTTAACTCAAATGCTCACACACAATTCATCCGCTCATTTCCAATTCATCTCCCCCCCCCCCCCTTTTTGATTTCCGTCATGACTTTCAAACAGATTTCGACAGGCCCAGGCCATCGAGATGGGTGTCGAAAGACCCTCGGGAACACGTCGACCAAGAATGGCGAGCTCGGTTTCAAGCTTGAAGGAGTGTGAGAAATGGAGAGGGGAGATCCTGAAGGAGATTAGTAGGAAAGTGTCTAAAATCCAAGATGGTGAGTCTTCTTTCAATCATTGGAAGCGATGTGGATTTGTTCGAGAATACAATGGCGAAAATACTGATGCATTCGCCTGCCCTACTTCAGCTGGATTGACCGACTATGCCATCCGAGATCTCAACGACGAGATCAACAAGCTCATGCGAGAGAAAATACATTGGGAGCGCCAGATCGTCACTCTCGGAGGAGCGAACTATCATCGAGCTCGATCATCAATGGTGGACGATCAAGGGAAAGAGGTACCCGGGACGAGGGGTTACAAGTATTTCGGAAGAGCGAAAGAGTTGCCGGGTGTTAAGGAGATGTTCGAGAAAGGTCGTGAGTATACTTGCTAACAACGAAACAACTGAACCTCAAAGCCTGGAAAATCGAATGACGGGACTGACTGAGTTCCTTTCATACATTTGTCCCTTTTGCATTCACCTTGCTCAGCCGTCTCACATGAGAACGAGGAGTCGGCAAGAGCAGCAACGTACCAGAAATTCAAGTTCCAAGGCCCTGAATACTTCGGAGATATAGACGAGTTAGACCGGGATTTGGTGAATGAGGAGAGTGAGATGGAGCAACGGGGTGAGTCGTCGTTTCCCGAACATGAAATAATAAAACCCTGGTCTATCTCGCATTGGTGCTGACTGTGTTATGTACTTTGCTTTTTCTTTTTGGACAGACTGGGTCGCCGCTTTTGATCATGTCGCCGATGTGCTTGGATTACCCGAGGATGAGTCGCCGCCACCTTTCCCAAGAGCGACCATCGCTCAATCCCAAGATATCGCATCGGGGGGTGGCCCCAAGAGGCAGCGGACAGAAGACAAAGAAGACACGGATGCGGCAGACGATAAGCGAAGCAAGACGACAAGCAGCAGCACGACGGGCGCAATCTCAATAGAGGCAGCTGCGGCTGCCAACGTCGCTTCATTCATGGGTGTAATTGACATGAAGAGCCTGCAACCACCAATTCAGCCGACCAAGGAACAGATGGAGAAGATCTTACTCGATGCTAGGAAGAAGGCTCTGCTGGCCGAATATGGGGTATAACATAGAAGAGGAAAAGCAAAAGCATAAAGTATAAGGGGAAAGCAAGGCAATTATATTGTTTGATTTTGTTGATTTGTAAACTATCCGATCCACCCTCGATATGGATTGCTATTTCCTGAAAGACCAAAACCAATATTGCCGTTGTTATCGAAACCCAAATTGGTATTCGCGCCCGACAGGTTGGGGTCATTGCCAGGATTGGTGTAGAAGTCGGTACTTGGCATATACATCGCCAGCATGCTCTCGAAGTCGATGTCGTTCTGACTTTGACTAGGGGTTTGGAAGCCCGGTCTATTGCCTGAAGCCATGGTCGGGTTCGCGCCAGCCATGCCCGCATTGCTGACGTTCATCGGGAAGAAATTGGAATCTGCTCCGCTCAAGCCGCCGAACTGCTCCGAATTGCTTTGACCTTCGAACATGCCTAGTAGGTGGGCCGTTTCGTCAAACACGGGTCCATTCTTTTGCTGTATACCCTGCTGCAAAGGAGAGTAGGCCTGGGCTGAGCAGACCGATGGTGTCTGATTTAACGAACCTGCGGCAGTCGGCGAGACAGCATGCTTTTCTAGTATCAATTTCTTTACCGCCCGTTGAAGGCCGTTGCCGGTCTCAGGATCTCCATCGGCTTTGCGCTTGCCAAGAGTCGTCGACGTCCCGGCACGCTTTTCATCAAGCTCGTCTGGGAGAAGGAACCGATGTCAGCGGGATGAACAGTAAAAAGGGTGGGGGAATCAGGGAGGAAAGACTCACTCATAAGTTGATCAATAACTTTGATGGCACCACGCGCTGGATGTGAAAGGTGTTCGATCTGGCGGATCTGCACGAGAGCCTTGGTTACTTCCGCCAATTTGGCTTTGCTTTCATCGCTGTCCAGTGAAGCTACAGGTGTGCGCTGCAAAGATTTTGGGGAAAAAGAAGAAAGGCGTCAGGACGAGTATAAATGGCTTTTCATCTCGCGGGGACTTACCAGAAGATCGATCATAACCACCACAGCGGCTACCGTCACGTAAAATAGTGGTATCCACCATCGTTCCAAGAAAACAGCTGTGCCATAGTTGTCGCTCATGAGCTTGAGGCAATTTCGTGCGGCACGAATGCATTGAAGGCGTGAATATTCGTATCTAAGAGAGGGAAATATTAGCGAAATCCGGAAAGCCAGCAGAATACTCTCTACCCACTTTGGATCTTTGTACCCTCGAGACAACCACGGTCGGTGCAGTCGCATCAGTCGAGACTGACCACTGAGGTTGATGATGATACGCTCCCAGTAGAATATAAGATCCTTCTTATCTTTCGGCGGCGCCTCGGGAGCGTCGAAGTCTGTGGCGAAATATGAAGGCAAGTCGTTGTTGGCCTTTCGAAGCTCTGTGTCGACGCTCAAAATGAAAGTGTATGGCGGATGAGGCGATGCGTTGGCCTGCCAAATCTGTCGCTGGGAGATTTCTGCGAATCGGAGTCGGGCTAGGTGGTAAGACATGCTGGTTCGCTCGGAAAGTGGCCTCGCTCGTAGCGGTTGCCCTTCAATGATGTCCTCGTCGTTGACGTTGGCGGGAAGAGCGGTTTTGACTAGAAATAGGAGGGCATAGATGAATATTTGTCGACGCGGCTCAAAACGGAAAGACTTGGAACTCACTTTGATCCGGGTGGATGGTGCTGGCAAAGTTGTATGATGGCGCCAGACTCCAATCGAGAAAGACCAGATTCCACCACAATCTCCTGCCGACTTCTCGTTTGACGAGGGACTCCCAAGGTGCTTTCCATTTGGGTGGTTCAACTCCGGGCTTAGGTTCTGCTTCGGCACCGAGTCGTGAAAGACCCATACCCTGAGCCATCTTGATGCCGGCTCCTAACAGACTCCAGGCGGCGTCGGCGCGATCTCGGTTGTTCTGAATGTGATATGATTAATTAGCACCTTTCGAAGCAGCAGAAACGCAAAGATCGAGAGTAGAAACCAAAAGACGACCTAAAACATACCAGGAAGATGCCGACCAAGATAATGTTTTGCAGGTTCTCAATGGTATGCACGGCGGTAAAGTCTCCCATCCACAGACTGCCTCTTGATGCAGTGAGCCAAATCTCGGGCAATGCCTCTTGTTCCTCTGGAGTGAAATTCTTAGCAGCTTCCTCAGGGTCCATGAAGTGTAATCCGAGCTGCAATGTGGACGGTTGTCAGTAAATGCGAGAGAACTAGGGGAGACGGGAATGTGTGGGGGATTACTCACGCAGCAAATGATGAAATACAAGCTGAGGAACGGTGTATAGACGTTGGTGATAACGTGCGATATTGGAGTATTCCAGAGGTCCTCGCATTGTTGGAGGAAAGTTGGCACATGCAAGCCTGACAATGATGAAAAGATGTTAGTCAACTAAATTCTGCCCTGAGGTCAGATCACCCACGGCCCACGGCTTATCAACACTCACATCGATGTAACCACTCAACTCGCTCTAAATATGAATTGACCAGAAGCTCTCCTCTTTTCCTATCCGGCAAGACCGACAACAAAGCTTTCACAAATACATCGCTTCTTTGGTAAAATATGGAAAAGACTTCGCTCGGTGCCAGTGCGTCCAGAACCTCATTCTTTACTGGACCTTTGTTAACCTTAAGGTTCAGTGGCCCACTCGGCAACAACTCGGGTGCGACGCCTGCATCGTCATATGACCCCTTATGCATGAGTGCAGGGACTCGATCACTTCCGATACCCTGAGGTCCCGTTTGAAGTCGACCGTCACCAGATGAGAAAGGCAACATGGCTCCGGTTACATAGCTTTGCCCGCCACGCATTTCTGCGGATGTATCTCGACGTATTGCGTCCGGTCGTGCGAGGGTATTTCCGAATGCAGCGCTAGACACAGATTGTTCCGTCTTCCTCCGTCCGAAAGCGAGGTGTTCTAACGTGAGTGCGGCACCTTCCATGTCACTTTCACCATCGATTTCGTCCACCGGTCCTTCGTCTCGAGAACCCGTTAGCCGGCTGGATTCCATGTGCGAACCGCTCCGATGGATCAACGAGAGCTTCCCTTTGGACCCGAGCATGTTTTCGAGAGCACCGGGATCGAGAAGACCGGATTGGGTTAGCAAAGATTCCAGGGCGGCGATTCGGGTCTGTAAGTGGAGGATTTCTTGCATCGGGGCGCATCCGGTGCTTCATCAAGGCCAAGGAAAGATCAATGTCAGCAACCTTTCCGGTCGAGACCAACAAGAGGGCGACTTGTTTGCATGGGTTGCTCCACTTCACACTCACGTTGTTGGACTATGTTTTTCCACTTCTCTACAGATACTTTGATCGTTTCTCAAAACACACGGTCCACAAGGAAACTTCTTGTCACATTTTATTTTCCTTCTTCTACACTCTGAGCAACTCTGGACCTGTCTTCTCCTTTTTACCTTGATCTCTCCTCCTTTTCCTGAGGCCGCTTTATCCTTGCCGCCTTTCGTCTTGACAGTCACCTCCGGCTCGGAGATCTCGTCATCTTCGTCATCTTCGGCATCTTCATGCCCCGTTTCGGTTTCGTTCGGATCTACCAAAAAGGATCCACCGAGACGTGATGGTCCTAGACCTGAGATCGCTTCGGGGGATTGAACGTGCGGAGCGGTCACGATTGAAGAGGAGCTCGCCGTTCGTTGTTGCTTGTTTTCCATCGGGAATCCAGGAGAGAGATAAGGATTGTTCGCCGTTGGGAGGAAAGGCGTCTGTGACTGTGACTGTGGCTGTGATTGTGACTGTGGCTGTATACCGTATTGAGCGGCGTAGATACCGGTGGGCTGTCTGCCTATAGGAGGAGGGCCGGGGCCGCCGTTCATGCTATTCTTGCGTACGGTTTGGAAGTCTCCACTATTCCTTCGATGAACACCACTGGGATCTTGGTTCGTCGAGTCTGCATTGGTGGTGATGTTGGGGTTTAATCCCCTAATCAATTGAGGGAACGGGAGGACCTCGGCGTTCCCACCGAGGTTCGGGTATGCAGATGAGTGAGGCGGTTTCGACATGGTTGTTTCTTCCCTCAGCTTAATCTAATCCAATCCAATGCCAATCAAAGGGGTTGTCAGACCAACATGGAATCAATCTCTCGCAATGTCGGCACCGAAAAGCATCCAGTTCAAGAGGATGAATGGTCAACGAGAAATAACGGACATGGATTTCCGCCCTTTCTTGTAATCGATGATAAACCCGACCGTGATGTGGATGTGAATGTGAATGTGAAGGTGTGGGATTTGCATTTTTCTCCCCTTGCAAACCCTCTCATCCTCAGTCTGGGAGTCCTGCAGGACCTAATCCAATCTTGCCTCGCCCCCGTTCGTTCTTTCCGGCCGTCAATCAAGTGACTCCCTCCCCTCCCCTCCCTTCC
>JANGFI010001276.1:0-11830 GCA_025758705.1 Goffeauzyma gilvescens
GGTCCTCAATTATCAAAATATCCTTCCTCCAAAGGCGCTGAGTGTGAGTTGAGGAAGCGGTCAGAGGGTCTGGATCGCGCAGGTCGAGGGAGGGAGGGCGACCCAAGGGGGCAACCAAGACGACGGCCATCGTTATCATCGGTTTGATATCGTCAAAGGCCATGTGGGTTTCGAAATGAAACCAATGCCTGCACAGGCATACTGTGTGCTTGGTTGGGTGAACGATCAGCATAGGAATCCAAAGTTAATTTTTTTCTCCTCTCTCCCCGGCAGCACGCATCGCCCCCCATTACACTACCACCTTCCTTACCCTCGCTCGGCATTCCTTCCTCCTTTCTTAAAGCATAGGACAGGAATAAAAACAAGGGACGAGGACAATACAAGTTGCTTGCGGATCAGTCCATCTCTCTTCATCCTCGCAACGCAGACCACAAACAGCGAGAGAATAAGCAAGGTTGAACGGATAAAGGAGAATATCAAAGAAGGCGTGCAAATCTTCACGACGCTCCGAACACATTTTCGGACTGTCATACACCTTTCCCTCCTTCGTCCGCTTCTTCTTGTTTCACCCACCAGACCGTCAAACATCTTCTTTGTCACTTGACAGTCTGCCACACGCGAGCACGGGACGCCGTTCGATCACATCAAGGGACTAGTTCAAACAGAATCGGTATCGGCTTTGGAGAACGAGTGGTGGTCGCAGTCGGAATCCTTTGGAACGAATTTCAGCGATTGCCTTTTATCCGTATTATCGTGACCGAACTAGGAGACCTGTTGTTACTGGTCGACAGGATCATTGCCGGCGACAAACACACAAGAAGGATAGCTCGTCTTCGAACGACGACCGCGAAGCACTTGCGATGGCGCACCGGGACGACTCGCCCTCGTCTTCGACTTCACGGTCCGACATCTATGAACCCTTAGAACTCCCCTCCTCTGCGACATCACGTCTCAAAAGCACCTCCTTACGCAACAAGATCATCATTGGATTCCTCGTCTTTCTTGGTCTCTTCCTCGTCGGGACAGTCATCGTCCTCTCCAGCATCAAGAGTTACTATGCGATCCCGGAGTGGGCCTATATCACGGAGAGTGAGATCGGGGGCTGGGATGGTGGAAAGGGGAATATCAGAGAGTTCCAAACTGAGGCCGGTGTCGGTGCGATCGCACTCGATGCCGAGGGCCATCCTCTGAATGGAACGAAGAAGACTGTGTTCGAAGATGGTGTCGAGTGGGCTGAAGAAGGAAAAGGAAGCGCAGAATACTGGATGCGCGCAGATTGGGATGGAACAGTCAGAGGTACCGATAGCTGGGATCGATTGATGAATGTGACCAACGCACCGAATGAACGAATCCCTCGATTAATCCACCAGACGTGGAAGTCAGATGTCTTGCCTGAGAAATGGCGTAAAGTCTGGAGAGAGTGCAGAGAGGGAATGCCAGACTATGAGTACATGCTCTGGACGGACGAACTGTCGCGTCAGTTCATTGTTGACAAGTATCCGTCGTTCTTGGCCATGTATGACGGTTACGAGTACCCGATCCAACGTGCCGATGCGATTCGGTACTTTGTTCTCCATCAGTTCGGTGGAATCTACATGGATCTCGATATCGGTTGCAAAAGGCGATTGGAGCCTCTCCTCGGAGCAGACTGGGACGTCATCTTGCCTCGTACTAAACCGGTCGGGGTTTCAAACGACTTGATCTTCTCATCTAAACGATCTCCTTTCATGGAACAGACCATCCACGGTTTACCCGCATTCAATCATCGATACCTCTCCAACTACCCCACCGTCATGTTCTCCACAGGACCCATGTTCCTCTCAACGCAATACAGCCTCTATCAGTCCGCGCATCCACTTACAGCTCAGAAACCGCGCGCCGAGGTCAGGATCTTGCCGAAAGCGCTGTATGGGAAAAATGCGAAACCGGGAGAGGCACCTCATTCGTTCTTCTCTCATTTCTATGGTTCATCTTGGCATGCAGACGACGCTGGCTTCATCACTTTCCTTGGATCATCTGGGAAGGTCTTGATGTATGTAGGAAGCGTCGTCGTCATTCTTGGTGGACTCAGGTACTGTTTGCTAAGAACGCAGAAACAGAGGACTGGTCGTCGAAGTAAAAGTCGGGGTACGGCTGGTCGGGGCCGAGGTCGGAGGCCGGAAGGAGGGGAAGATTACATGCTCTCCTTACTACCCGCAACTCACGCAGAGGGCGAAGCAGAAGCAGATTATGACCACGAAGGCGAAGAAAGACTAGCCGGACGATCATCGGTCTCAAGCGACGACATCAATCTGACAGACGAAGAGTTTGACAATCCACCCAACATTATGCGAGCGATGCGACGCGCAGGTCACCTCATCTTGGCAGCTCCAGCGACTCTCGGTCGAAGAGCTAGAGGTGGAAGACGCGCCGGCATGCTCTATTTCCTTCCGGCCTTTTTAATACCCGAAGCACAAGTTCAAGGTCAGGGTCATACGCAACGCAGATCAAGACCAAGAACCGCTTCAATGGCCAGCAACCTGCCCGCCACAAGAAACTCACGATCATCTAACAACCTTTACCCATCAGATGCCGAAGCAGGCTCTGAACCCGACATTGAAGCCGGCCCATTCCTCATTGCATCCGACGAGGAAAAAGAAGTTGGAATCACTGATTCATCAAGATCATCAGCTGAGAAGGGATACCCAAGACTTTCCCCTAGTCCGATGATGCCACCACCACAATATACGCAGAATATCGAATGAGTTCCTATTAAAGCGGGCCGGGCAGTGCACGTCGGTGAACGTAGGGGGGACTCACCAACCGCACACCTCCACATTCGTGACTGAGTTGTACCAAATACACATATAGCAGACATTGCATTCTTGCTAGCCTTGATGGGATCATGCCTTTCTCATCTCCTTGCCTTCTGCCTCCTGAGTCAACGCGTTCACGCAGTATGGTTACAACATTTTCATCAAGAAAAAAGGGTTTACGACATGATGTTTCATCTCCTAGTACTCATCTATTCCTCCTCCAGACTCGTTCATCTCCACCCAGTCCTCAAGCTTGTTCAAACCTCCCTTGCCGAGCCCTCTCCACTCATGTACTGCAACCGATCCTCCATACATGTGACTTCGCTCCCAAGCTGTCGAGATCATGCTCGGTTCCAAGCCGTTCCAACTGACGTCTCGAACGATCGTGCTCATGTTGCCTCTAGGATCAGCATCGAACTCGGCATGAGGAATCGGCGCCGAAGGATCGTTAAATGTGCCATCCGGTTTGCGGAGCGGAATCGATTTGGTTCGGTCGAGTACTTGAACGACTCGGCCATCGAGCGCATAAATGTAAATGACACCGTTCGCACCACCCGTGTAAATGTATTGACCACCGGTCGACTCTGTCGGGGAGAAATGACATCGGATCAAAGTTCGGAGGACTCGGTGTCCGCGGTAGGTCATCACGGAACAATCAAGCGGATGTGCAGCATACCTCGGCTTCCTGTAGTTGCCATTTCGGTAATCCCACCCTCGACCCAGACCATAATCGACAGAGGCGTCAGGATGGCCGGATACTTCATTCCAGGAGCGCATGTTACGCAAATCCCACAGACGAATTGCCTGGTCCTTCCCGTTACTGATCACGTATCGACCATCGCCTTTAGGAGAGACGTAGGTGATACCCTCGGTGTGGCCAGCGAGCACTCCGGATGGTATCTCTGAAGACAATGACCTCCTATCCCACACCTTGAGGTATCCATCGTCCGAGGCAGAAACAATCACGTTGGTGGAACTTTGATCAGCAAAGCACACGCCGTTGACGTCGTCTTCATGTGCGTCAATGCTGAGCACCCTCTTCTTGGCCTCGACATCATAGACCATGATCTGACCGGAACTAGCGCCGGCGACGATCTCAGTCTGGTCGGCGGACCACCGGATTGACCAAAGCTGGGGTAGCACGTATTACCGAGGTCAGCAAACCGCCTGCACGCATAAGAAATCTTTTTTTCCGAAACTCACACCAAAGTGTCCATGTCGATTGGCATAGCTCGAATGCCCGTCGGTGACCGCAAAGTTGAGTCGCGTATGCTCATCCTCGTGCTCCGAGGTCCGAACCAGGTGGACGAGAGGGTTAATAGTTGAGTAGATCATCCTGGAGGAGCAGAAAAAGGTGAAGATAAATTACATCAGTGCAGTACGGCGAAACTGAGGATTTGAGTATCCCCATCGGTGCACATCGTGAGACCCACGACTGATTATCTCGCGTCAGATCGCAATCCGTGACAGTCCAGGATCCTTGTACACCTTGCACCGTCTTGATCTTCCGCATGCTATGTTCATCATCGTCGTCATCGTATCCGTCCATAGCATCGTATCGCTGACTTTGTCCCCGTCTCCTCCTCAGTTGCGCTTGCCGACCAGACGGTTCGGGACGCCTAAGCGGAGGGTCCTGTGTGGAATACAGGTGGAGCTTGAAATCCTGCGTGGCAGTGTAGAAGAATGAGTAGTCATGGGAATGTTGACCAATGTAAGGTGAAGCGTCGTAGGTCGCAACGATTGTTCCGTTCGAGTTGGGAACGCAATGTCGATTCCATTCTTCTCGGCCACTTGATCCCCAGATTCCACGTCCCATTTCAGGTCGCCACCCTTTTCGACCCTGGACCCAATTGCCTCGACCGGAGATCCTGGACTCCATCCCCTTGATGCGCTGATCACCCGAGATACCAGAAACCGATGATTTGATGCTCGAGATGGAGGACTGTCGACGATGTGTTCGTGGTATACTCAATGAAGTGGTCCCATGAGCAGCAGAAGAGCATCGTGTCGTTTTATCGTCCATTGAAGACGAGAACGATGAGGAAGTCCGGCTATATTCAGGGTGATCGCTCAACGGGTTCGTTCTCTCATTTTCGGGACTGGTGGATAGAGCCGACTCGTCGGCTTTCTTCCCTCTTTTAGGCGATGTGAAGATCCCAGTTATCGAAAGCCCCGAATTGGTTCTCTTTTTGGCTCCCTGCTGAGCACCAGGGGAATCGGCTTCTACCTTCAACCCAGCTCGCATCTCCCAGCTGCTAGGGTACAGCGCTTTGCCGAAATTCCCCGATCTCGCCAATCGCCTTCCCGCTTCCTTGCCTTCTTTTTCCAGCTCAAACCACTCCCAACCCTTTTGACGACCAGTGGCAGCATCGTAATTGGACGAGAGCTGTCTCCTTCGTCCGAACAGTCCGTGGATCCCACCGTCGTCGTCAAAGTTGTAGTCGTCATCATCATCGTCATCGTCATCGTCATCATCGTCGCCATCCCCATGGCCTTGGCCACCGGGGACGGCTTCCAAAGCGTTGGCGAGTGTTTGGAGGCCCTCACCACTGAGAGACCCACTTTCGAGTAGAGCGCGGAGGATGTTAGCAGGCATCATGATTTGACGGCGGCCAGTATTGCTATTGCCGTTGTTGTTGTTCGAAGTGGTTGGGTTGTCAACTTCCGATCGGATCATATGAGATAAAAGCATTCGAAGAGGCGAGATGTCCTCCTCTTCAGGGTCAACTTCTCCAGTATTTCGGGTCACTCGGCTGGGGAAAGCTCCTGGCATTGCTCCCTCCTCATCGCGACGGCGGCTTCTGTTCCTCATCCCTTCCTCCGTGTCGATGTCGCCGTCATCTTCATCCTCCTCTTCATCCGGATCGTTGTCAAAGTGGTCTTCTTCATCTTCATCTCCATCCTCATAATCTTCATCTTCGTAGTCATCCTCATCGCCATCATCATTAACCTGAAAAGCGTCCTCGAAAAAAATCTCATTGTAAGGCAAGAAGCCATCTTCTTCATCATTCAAGGCGAATTGAAGTTCTCCATTCGGCAATTCTCGGGCAAAGACAGTGGGTGCAGATGGCGAATCGGCTTCTTCATCTACCCATGCAGAGTCATCTTCACCGGATTCTTGAGATAGATCGGCATGATCCTCATCGTCGGCCTCGGCTCGTCGTGGACGAGGTCCTGAATCCAAGGAGGATCGGTAAGACATGATTCTGATCGATTCAAGGAGAAGAACAGCAAAATACTAAGTTTCGCCGATCGCGAAAGCAGGGAAAAGGTGTCAAAAGAATCTTCCCGTAATCGGATGAATAGAATATCGACGAAGATCGACGCACGAAGATTGTCTCTTTCACAATCCACGGCGTATCGCCTCGGCGAATATGTAAGTTGCAGAGCAGGTTTTGATCATAACAAACAATAATACGGACAATTGATGATCGATGGAGTAGATCGGTCGTCCCCGTCTCCATCTCCCGATCATCGAGTGGACTGACCCCGCTTGGATCGAGCGGACGCAGCCTGACATCCCCCCTCCCATCTTCGCGGGCCGCGCCGAATAAGTTTATCTCGGAAGATTCGTCATACCCTCCTCCCTCCAGTAGGAATTGTGTAGATCAAGATGAGATACTAAGGGAACATCCATACTCGAAGAGGATGAGTGACTGGTAATCATCACCTGGGGAATGCAACAGACATGGGTTCAAACGTTGACGATATACATGTAAACACCGGGGCATGACATGATATGCATAAAACTCCATGATCATGAACGATCTCTCCGCATTTCTGCTACCAGATGAAGCGCACGCGCAGCCAGTGAGTCCGTAGATCGGCTTTTGAAACAAACTTACGCCGCTCCCTGGTCCTCTAATCCTCTTCTCTCTTTTCTGTCTGTCTACTACCCGCTTACTACATGCCCCTGAAAGTATTCTTACTCGCACTCCTACCCGGATGTCTTCTCTGTTGTCTTCCATGTCGATCATCAGCAGACATCTCAGTCTCTCCGCCAGCCAAACCTCGGAATCCTCCCTTCTCCAAACCAGCAGCGAAACGATCCACGTTCTTATCCTTCCCACTAGCTCTCTCCCTCTGCTGAACGGATGAAGGTGCCACATAGTCGGGCGCAGATAGATTGTCCTCTCCTCTACCCGATCGAGATGATGAAGAGGGAACGAATGACATTTCCATGCCTCCATCTCGCAGTTTGCGCATACCGATCACGCTCGGGTCTGCCGCTCGAGATGATGATGCTCCGCTGTCTCGGTCATGAGCGCGAGAAGAGCCCTGAGACCCGACACGCAAACGTTGTCCAAGTGTCGCATTCGGTTTGCTGAATCGAGAAGAGTCGTCCGCATCGCCGGCGACCATCCGTGGGCGGTGATGCTTCTCTCGGTCGTAAGGTTTCTTGGTTCGATCGGGGTATGATTTGGTACGATCCGTAGCAATGGCCGCACCGGGGCGACGCAGGTCTAGTGCATCAAAAAAGAAGGAAAAAGAGAAAACATACGGAAGGATCAGCCATACCGCACACATGTGAATTCGGCAGAACAGACACCACTCACCGCCTGCATCATCACTATCCTCCGATCCATCATCATCCTGATCCTCCTCCTCCTCGGCCTCTTCTTCACTCTCTTCATCTTCCGACAATCCATCCGAAGACATCCGATCGCTCTCCTCGTCCTCTTGCTCCACAGCAGTCTTTGCCCGTCGAGCGATATTTGCCGTCGCCGGATTGAGCAGCTCGAACTCTCGAGACTCTTCATCGACTTCAAAGTCAGGGTTCTCCCACAATTCCTTGAATCGAGGATCTTGAAGGATGTTGATCGCAGGTTTGCCGGCATGTCCTCCCTTCTCTCCACTTTCGACCTTGGATTCTTCTTCGGGCAGACCAAGACCGAGTCGCTCCCGTCTCTTGGCTTCCTTGACTTCTTCTCGTTCTTCGTGTTTTCGAACTCTCTCCGCGAGCGCCTTGTTGACTTTGGGCTGTTCCCTTTTGGCTCGGATACGAGAATCGGCCTGAGCGGCCACCTTGGCAGCGACAAGCTTGTCTCTGTGCTCGGTGTAGCTCTGGGGGTTCGATATGAGTCGGGCAGTAGTGTAAAGCTTGAGAGAGACGAAGTAACCGTGCATGTAAGGTTTGAGTGTGGGTGTGCCGATGAGATGAGACAGACCGAGCGTCTCGAGCTCTTTCCTGTCGACAAACTTGTAGTCGGCGTAGGCACCCTTTCCAGCACCGTGTCCTGATTCCATGTCGTCCTCGAGCTCTTCCGTGACTCCGTCCAAGAAGCTGGCCCATTTTGGTGCCGGTCCGAGTTCGGGGATGTAGTAAGACGACAACTGCGGAGAGTCTGTGGCGACAAACATGAGACCAGTGTTCGGGATAGGATGCAAGTTGAAGAGTGGTGCTGGTGGATGAAGCGAAAAGTGATTGGACGTTGGTTCATCTTTATGCCACACTTTGATGACTTTACTGTCCGCAGTCGCCAACTTGCCCTCGGCACCTCCTGAGCCGGTGAGCCATTCGACTGCACGCATCGGCTCGCCGTATCCCTGGTCCTTGACGGCGAACGGTTTCGAGGATCGGATATCGTATAACAGAGTGTGACCGGTGGAGGTACCGACGGCGAGGGAGAGACCGTCTGTAGGATGAGATTGGAGTGCGGTAATGGAAAGGTATCCAGAGGAGGAGTTGGAAGCAGAAGGGATCAAAGAGGCAGTAGGAAGATGAAGCGAGGTGAGTGCTGTACGCGATCTTGCGTCCCAGAACTCGACATGACCTCTTGAAGCGCCATCGAGACCGAAAGACCATAAACCGTGTCTCTTGTTGATATCAATACAGTTGACTCCTTCGATATCATCCGCAATGAGCTGTTTCCCCTTTCCCTTGGTGTTGCCAACGACGAGCGATTGCATGTACCGTCCTTCCTCCAAGTTGAACCTAAAGATCTCTCGACCGGTAGCACCGACCAGGGCCTCACAGCTTGGTGCATGGTACGCTAAGCATCTTCCGTATGTTGGCAATCTGAGCGTATGGTGGAGTCCACCTTGGTTGTGCAGCTGAAGACTTCGATCACCTTGGAGGTGCAACGATTTGGTCCAATCGCTCGAGAGCATGACAAAATCGACATTCTCCGCTTCGGTAACTCTTTGAAACTTCTCAGTCAGTTGAGCCAAATCCCAGACCTTGATCATGGGCTTATAGGTACCCGTCCCGATCGCATACTGTCCATCTTCTGAGGTTTTAATTTTGATCGCAGATTGAGGGAAAGCAAAGTCCTGGATGAGTTCAAGTTGGCCGAGCTGGTGCTGTGTACGTTGGCGTTTGCGGGACTGTGATTTCTTTGTGGGCTGCTTGATGGTGAGCCAGGTGGGAAGTGAGGAAGCAGAGGTAGATGAAGGACCATTGACGGTGTACACCTTGGTGTAGGCAGCAGGATTGGAGTCAACCATGTTTGGTCAGAGACAGCGGCGATTGCGAGTTGGAGCACAAACGAATCCCGAGATTGGTGTGAAGCCAGCGCTCCATACCTTTTCATTGGAGAAAGACGTGTCTGTTTATTTTAGCTTTCATCTGTGTTTCAGTTTGCTGTTTCGAAAGGTATACTGGCTGAATGGTCGTAGGGTCCTTCATGTCGACGACGCCCGGTGCTGCTGCCGCCCCCGCACCAGAAATTAAATCTTGACTGGGCAAGAATTCGTAGGCCATTTGATTTCACGTGCGTAATGGGGATGACAGAGACTTCGACCAGCAAAATTCGCCGTATGACACGTCATTTTATTGTCTGAGAGCACGTCCATGGGTAAAAAAGATCAGTTTCGCGGTGGCGACGGGTGTCCATTACCACACCACGTCTGAGAGCGATCGCCTTCTTCATATACTGTAGTGAGATATCTGAGTAATATCAATATGACGTCTATATTCTTATCAGCGTTGCTTGTGTATTATCTATTCGGCTGCCACAGACGGGTCTCAAAACACTGAGGAAGTAAATAATGGCAAGAGCACAAATCCCGCCAGCATCAGGATGAGGCGGAATGGACAGCTAGTCATCACGAGATGCCCATAACAAGATCAGTGTAGGGATGAGGGGAGGAAGAAGGAGCAAGAGTGCACAATATTCATGATCAGTTTTGCTGCAGAGATAACACAGGACTGGTGGCATGAAAATATGTCTCTTCTCTGAGCAGTGAGGAATGTCAGCCCTTATTTCTTCCTGGCATAGGCATCGCGCGTTGAGCATGAGCAAATCCAAATATGAAGATGTGCTACCCTTGTACATGAATGGTAAACGGTGGTGCGCAGATACAGTAGCTAGCTATTTCTAGGTATCTTCTGTACGAGTCCTTCGACATATCCGCTCGCCCCCCCCCCCCCTCGCCCTCTAGTAGATTGGGGTGAGGCGCGGGGGCCAAGGGGGATCGGTTCCCAAGACGAACAGCGACTCCCCTGCCGGGGTGCTTCAATTACAAGACGAGGCTTGGGAGAGGGGGGGCGGGGGGGAGGGCACAGTCAACGCGGACGCGAATACAGGGAGACAACGACGACCAATGGTGACGAACGAGGTTTGACGGTGGAATTCATTATCATCATCTTCTAAATACCTAACTCCATTTTCTAAGAAACGACCCCTTCAAGTCCCCGCACTCCCTTACCAAAACACATAGGAGAAGAATCGGAAGCATATACAGGATATTCATAACAGTTGTTTGACACCCAATCATTCATTCAAATACATCTCTCATACCCAGCTCCTTAATCGGATAACGACAAACCAGCGCGTATCAACTCTACATAACGACACGTATCTGCTCCGACCTTGCGACACTCTCCTATCTCGACTCGTTAAATCCCAAAGAGGTCTCGTCTCGTCTCTTCTCATCATGGTGAGTGTTTCATTGCATCTCTTCTAGTTTTAACAAGTCCAATTTCCACCTCGTGTATGTTCCCTCCGCGGACTCATCTTTTTTCTTTTCTTCTTACCTGTCTCGCTCCTCCCTGTCTCCCGTCATTCTTCACCCGAAAATATCCCCGTTCTGGGTCCTCTCAAACTCATTCATCGTGTTTCCAAACCGCTTTCTTTTCCTCCAGACCAACCTCACACTCTACTCGGTGACCGCCCTCTTCATCCTCGACTCAGAAGGTCAACGGATCCTCGCAAAGTACTATCACCCACCACATTCCTCGCACGTTGCATCGCACGGTGGTGAGGGTGGAAAACCTTCGAGCGTTGCAGGAGATCATCAGGGATTGACGACGTTGAAAGAACAGAGAGCGTTCGAGAAGAGCGTGTTTGAAAAGACGAAGAGGGGCGGAGGTGAGTAGAACAAGGGGAAAGACGGGCGTCTTGTTTGAATAACAAGCGTGATTGGGTATCATTCTGTCGGGCGGAAACATTACATGGGGACGGGAAGGGATGGGAGAGCGTTTGGAGAACAGAACGAACGGATGTTCTGCGTTTGCTTTCATCGTCAGGGAGGATAACGTCCGGATGGCTAACTCTCGCCCTCGTTCCTTTTCACCGCACTTGATCGCTTCCCATCTCCCTCTTGACTCCTCATCTCTTCCTGCTATCTATTCCAAAACCCCCGTTTACGGTCTTTCCCAGGCGAGATTCACCCCCTCCCGCCTCATCTCATCCTCACTCGCTCGTCTACCGACCTCTCTTTTCATCTCGTCGGCCCTTTAGCGACCTCGAATGAGCTCATGCTCCAAGCCGCTCTGACGGCTTTCCACGATGCCGTCGGATTAGTCCTCAGGGGTCAGGTTGAGAAGAGGAGCGTGTTGGAAGGATTGGATATGGTGTTATTGGCTGCGGATGAATGTATTGATGATGGGTGAGTGAGCGGTGGCTTTTGAGCGAGCTTAAACTCTGAAAACGGTGTATAGGGGCTTTTGACGGAGCAATCACGAATGATGGCTACTTCGATCGCTAATACAACCTCCGTCGCTTCCTAATCTTGACTCCCCCCCCCCCCCCCCCCCCCCCCCCCCCCTCCCCCCCTCTGCCACTCCCCCCCCCCCCCACCCCCCCCCCACC
>JANGFI010001277.1:0-11845 GCA_025758705.1 Goffeauzyma gilvescens
AGAGGAGGGGGGGGACGGGAGGGGGGGGGGGTGGGGGGGGTGGGGGGGGGGGGGGGGGGGGGGGGGGGGGGGGGGGGGGGGGGGGGGTTATTCATGTAGAAGCGAATTTGGTTTGATGGTTCACCTGTCGTCAGTCTCCATAAATAGACGGGCACCTTTTTGCCCACTTCCCGTGAGATGCTGCCCCCCCCCCCCCCCAGATCCGCCCGACTGGGAAACTCCACTTCACCCATGGATCATCCGCCGCGGGCGCCGCATGACGAATTGAATGGGGGACCTGGGGGATCCCGGGGGTTCTGGTTCTGCGATCGAGACCGGGTAGTAAGCCCAGGTCAGGCCAGAATGGAACTAATTCTTTGACACGTCACTCTGCTCATTGTTTTAGCAAACAGTGGCGACTCGAGCGCATTTCTCTGCTGGCGGCACCCGAGACTGGGCTCCGTGGTCAGCCAATGGTGATGAATCGAACGAAGCGCCGGTCATACACGCTTTTGCCGTTTCGCTCCACAGTTCAATTCAGTCTGTACTGTTCAGAAATGGAGTCTAGCTAAGCCTCGGACTGAAAGGACATCGTTGCTGTCTGACATCTCTCTTAGTGTCTGACATGTGCTTTTTCTTCCATTCGTGATTCTCATCCAAGTTTTGGGAGTACCCAAGCGGAAATGGCTCAGGGGGGATGATACCAATCCATAGGTAGATTGGCAGTCGAACACTTCTGGGTTGGGCCTTGCACTGTGACACTGCTTCCTCCTCGTGTGATTGTCCGTGGTTGCTGGTTCGTAAAACTGCCGATTTTTTTATCACATATCGTCACCGTGCTTTCTTGTCCCGGGCTCTCTTACTTGCTGTTGCATAACATTCTCATTGTCAACTTGAGTTATTATTGAGCTGTGTCTGAGTGCTTCGGTAGTGATCGCAGCATATTTCCTCCTCCGCAGTGGAATCGGTGTGAGATAGCTGCATCCCGACCGGAACTGGCGATGTTGGCACTGTATGCTTCGCTCACAGGGGGGCATGCAAGGTTTCCGTGCTTTCCCGCCGTTAAGCCTTTTATTACGTGAGTCGATATCAAGTTGTCCTCTCATGAAGTCGATTTGCTCTCCCGTCAACAATACTCCCGGGACGATGAGCACTTCCTTGTTTGATTGGTCTATTGCCAGTATATCTTCGATCTTGGTGTCTCTCCCTTTCCCCCGCCGTACCTTACGATCCCTTAATATGGTATATGCCCCCTTTTGCTGCCTCTGGCGTTTCCAGTCCACGATAATACCGGGGATAATGATTGCCTCCTAAGGTAGAGGATGTACGGGTCACATTCCGCGAGGTATCCCAATCTTCCCCGGCGCCAGTTCGCACGCAAATGTATCAAAACCTTGCAAGTCTGTGTCAGTGTGAAAGAGGGCCAGGCGAAACAAAGTGAGAAACGGATGGCGCGGAGGGGGAGCTTGGATGGCTTCTATTCCTTCCCTTCATTCCCCTGTCACTTCTATCGCTCGGATTTCTCCTACCTATCAATTCGCTCTACGTTCAACGTTCTGCTTTTCTCCTGGGAGTCTTTGATTTGCGATAGAAAAATGACACGATAGTTAAACACATCGAGTGCAACATTAGTCTTACCATTACCCATAATCTCTTGCGGACTCTCAATCAACTCAAGCAGGACGTAGTCGTAGTGAAGCCGATTGATTTTCGTAAATGGTCAGTTCCAGCTTGGGAGCAAGCTCGTCGCTACCTTCTCCTCCTTCTCCCCCAGACTTCTTTGAAATGATCAGTCGCCTCCTCGCGCGTTTGCATGATACAGTTTCATATTCAGACGGACGAAGTGTGAGTCTAGAGGACGAGATGGATCTTCTGGTTCTATGTGAGGTACAATATGGGGAGGTGGAGCGGCGATAGTTGTGGGAAGGCATCAAACGCTGGAAGATGTCTCTTCTCCTTCTTGTATGGAAACAGCATGCGCGAGCATCACAGGTTTTCTTGGTTTGGTATGTCGATGTACCTTCGCTTGCCAGCGTCGCTAAACGAAACCAGCATAGTATCCTATTGTTGTCTCCAGCACGAGCGTAGGTAGCTCGGCGACACATTATAATTTGAACAAAAGAAAAAAGCAACAACCTCCTGTCATCCAGTACCCCCCTTACCAATATGAGCATTCATTTTCTATCTGACGTCAACGTCCTCAGCTTGGGAAAGGGAACTTGGGCCCAGGACGTTTGCTGAAAAGCGACGCAAGTTTAAAAGTTGACCCGTCGTCGTTTGCCGGCAGCCTTCTTGGCGACGACGAAAGTGGACAGGCGGTCAGCGTCACCGCAGTACGTCGAGTCTGCTCCAGGACATCGCTTGGCACATTCGGCCTCTGGCGCGACAACACCTCCGCCATTCGCGAATTCGTTCCCGCAGTAACATTCTTCACCGTATTCGACTCCTGCGATGGTGAACCCGTTGGATGCACATGTGTTGATGCAGAGTTCTCGTGTCATCTGATTCGAGGTGAACGTATGACCGGTCAAAGCTCGACCATTTTTTCCCTCGACACGACATGAGTTGTATGTCCATCCAGTAGGCAGAACGGATTCTTGAGGATTCAGAGCCGGGTTGCTGAACAGAAGAAGAGCATCTAAACCACCGCAAGTCTCGTCGACGGACTTGTCAGGACAGGCGAATCCGCACTTGGCCGAGTCCAGAAGGGTCGCGTTGGTCGCACCGCTTTGAAGAGTGTAGTCACAGTAGCATTCGACTCCGTACTCGATAGCTGCAAGCGGGTATCCCTTGTCAGCGCAGTACGACACGCAAAGACCTCGGTTCATCGTCTGAGATGTGAAAACTGCGCCCTTGAGCGCTCGCCCAGAGGCACCTTCCGCGATACATCCCGTAAGGGTGAATCCGGACGGAATAGTCGACTTGAGGGATTCTATCGGTTCGGCCTTGCCAACAATCAGATCTAAAGTCGAACGGCCGCCACAATTCTCTGTGGAGAGACCGGGGCATACAACGCCGCACTGAGAAGTGGCGAGAAGCTTCGAGGCGTCGGCACCGTTCTTCAATGCGTTGTCGCAGTAGCATTCTTCGCCGTACTCGATGCCAGCGTAGGCGTAACCAAGTCCGGAGCAGTGAGAGGCACATAGACCACGGGTCATTGCAGGGTTGACGTACTTGACGGCCTCGAGGGCTCGACCACCGGTAGGCTCGGCAATGCACCCAACGTAAGAGTAATCAGTGGGAAGAGAAGATGCTGCATCTTTGTAACCATTGGGAACGGCCTGAAATGGAAAAAAGAGTGGCGACTGTCAGTGCTTGATTCTAGCCTCCTTTCACTGAAGAAGTTGATCCATTGACTTACTCCGGAGACATAAGTCTTGCCACGAATCGTAACAGGGTTGTTCCCAGGCAAAGCAGGGAGAACACGTCCTCCGTCTCCAATTTCCTCGTTGACAAGCGGGTTCTCCGGCCTGCATGACTCGGCAGCGTCGTGGTCGAGGAACGGTACGAATGGTGGACAATTCTCGAGAACACCGCCGACACCGTTGTTTGAATCACATTCATCGACGGCAGCTTGAAGAACTGACTTCCCTTCCGAGGACTGCCATCCTTCAAGAAAGTCACCATGGAAGCCATACCCTGTTGTATCACCCTGTGAGGTAGACAAGAGGAGGGTTAGCTGAAAGAAAGAGAAGCTAGGGGGCGAAGTGAAGGGGGGTGAAGTGAAGCTGATTCAGGCTCGAAAGGACTCACTTGTGCAAAAACCCAGGCGTCTGGATGATATGGGAACGCGGCAGTATTGTAGATCACCTCGTAGAAAAGGGTGGGGACTCTAATAGGGTGCGAGGCAGGACAAGGTCCGAATTCAGGCCCTGGAGTTGGGAATGCCATATGACTGGCGTGATCGGGGGAATCAAGGTTGACGCCATCCCAGCATGACCTGAAGAGCACCTGAGCTCTCATACCGGACGGACAGCCGCCCGCCACCTTATGTAGATGAGGGAGTTGTTCCCATTCAGGGTCACCTGAATGGTCATTATTGTAGTCGAGGCAGACAAAGGAAACAGCAGTATGGTCCGGATTGCTGGCGTTGAAGTCTTTTCGGAAAGGATTGCCCTGGAGCATCCGAAGACCTTTAGGGAACGCCGTTACTTTTTCGTCCGCGTAATGAGGTCGATTGAGGTAGTAGGCTGTTAACATACATTTCGAAGAAGGAATACATATCAGCGGGCTATACCGATATTGCTCTCCGAGAGATGATGGAAATAATTACGATGTACTTACTATTCATGAACGATACCGGGATCATCGAGAACGTCTCGGCGACGGGGTCAAAGTGATATAGTTGAGGAGTCCAATAGTTCGATTTATCGACCGTCACGGCTGCCGTCGTGCATTTGGCCGAGCCAGATTGTGCGGAATCTTTGACGACATCTCCGAACTGAGAACCACCGGCGATGGTGTGAAGGCTGTGAGTTCGTATGGTATTGATAATCAAATGTCAGCCAAAAGAATCCCTTATCAGATTGTGTCTGAGTCATTTTAACTAGCGTCTACGTGAGCTGAGATGTTGCAGACATGATTATATAGCTTGTTAGACAGTAAAGGTGTGGGGACGTATCGAGATTCAGGTGGAAGGATGACGCGCCCGCAAACGCGTGGGACGTTGACGAATGAGTCGCGTGACGGGGTCATGTTATGGCGACAAGGGACGGGACGCGACGTAACCGGGGAAGTAAGAGGAATCCAACGAAAATCGAAATGAACAACTCACTGTCCAGAAACGTGCCCGGGAGAGACGATAGGGTCGAGCCGAGTGGTCTCCAGCATGGGATGCGACAAGATGAAGAAGGCTTGTGCGCATGAAGCAGAAAGCAAGGCCGAGAACAAAGCGGTGAGGGCCGCTAGCTTAGGGACCATGGTTGGAACGAGTGATGAAGGCTTCAACACCTGGTTAATAAGCTCTCGATGTCGCTGGCTTGCAGGCGGCTATTGACACTGTCAACGGTGGTGCCACACTATTGATTGGCAATGGTTGGGAAAGGTGATTAAGTTCGAGAGTCGGGATGGGATTGGGCAATTCAAAGAAGCAAAGGATTTGAATGTATACCGACGCATTAAGGGATATATATATGCAATCGGCAAGCAGGTTTCCAAGTACCAGCAGCAGACTACCCGCTCAGGTATGCACCGAGAATCCACCTTGAACTTGAGGCAAACAAAGGGGCACCCTCAAACGACCGCAATCTGCTTGTCTGAAGAGGCACGTTTCGTGCGATCGCGGGTCCGGTGTCGGAACTTGACTTTGCAAGGTGGCGAGAATGAGATTTCACCGAGCTCCCCTATTCCTCTGAAACACTTCGAACTCTGTGCCTTATTTTCCAAGTCAGTCAGGCGTCCTTTCCAGTGGACGGTGCACCTGTGCTCCTTCGCCGCTCATATCTCTTTCCTCTTCTTCCCCGTGCTCCGATTTGCCACCTCGAGATCTAGTTCCCTTGCTTCACCTCCTCATTGTTCTCCTCCCCTTCCAATACCGTCTTTTGTTTGTCACTTTGGGTCACATGCCTTGAACCCCACAATCCGAGTCTCCTGGTATAGTCCTTCTTCGGTTCTGTCTTTTGATATCCCCAAAGAAACACTTCGCCAAAGTCCCAACATGATAACGGACGTCTCGGTGTTTCAAAGAGGACGAAATTTCAATCCCAGTCCGGCGGTTCGTGAGTTGAGATGATGGTCGAGCCCTCCCCCCCCCCCCCTGGCCGGCCGGCGTATAGCACAAACGATTCGGTCTACATGCCCTTGGAAGCCATTGTGGCGGCTGTGGCGCTTCGATGTCTCAGCCATTGTGACTTTACGCGGCGTTTAAACGCGTTCATCGAGCCTGACTAAATATGCCTATTGTATTTTCCATTGCATGCACGCTAGGAACGATGGAAATTAGGATCTTTGATTGCATGAGCTAGGAACGATGGCAAAACTCCTGAATGGCCTGGGAAAGCGGGAATGGCATCGGAGGAACTACGAAGCCGCCGGGAAGGAGAAAGAACAACACTAAAATAGAGCACGGTGCACGGAGAATCCACCGTCCGATCATTTAGGCTCTGCCTCAAACTTTTAGGTTATACGAGGCACGGTTCTCGATGCGAAAGGAACAGGATCATGCCTCTTGACAGGGCAGGGCAGGGCAGGGCAGGGCAGGGGAGTGCCGTCCGCACTCCGGTGGTCATCGAATTGCCAAAACATTCCACCTATTGTTTCAAGATCGTTCACAACATCGCCGCAACCCCCCCCCCCCCCCCCACCCCCGGGCCCTCTTTTCCGCTGCTTTACAGGGAACCATCCGCCACGGCTGTAAGTGGAGGAGGTTGTGCTCGACCAGGTAACCTGCCACTGGGCCGAGGCTGGTGACTCTGTTTAGAGGTGATTAGAGTCTCATGAGAACATGACTTATCGTAGAGGCGGAGGGAGAGATCTTCCAACGTTAACATGTTTTGTTCTATGCGACCGCTGAGATTTAGAGTTTCCGACAAGACCTCGAAGAATGGAAAGATGGACCGTCAAGTGGGAACTTGGGAACGGAGGAAAGGAATGAGAACAGACAGAGTGGCTGGGTCCTTCCGGAGACTCGTTGGAGGTATTCCTTGGCAGACTCGTTAACAGATCTGAATCAAGGCCCAGACCCATCGATCCGAAATCAGGCGTATTCCGTCCCACCCTTCCACTCCGGCTGGATCTCGGCACTACCACTGGACTACAGTGCCGTGCCGCCAACTTCCTCTCTCTTCTCTCCCAGCCGGGCCGCCCGGAGCAACGTAAACAACTGAACGCCTTTCTCGGAGAATATAATCGGATGCGTTGCGATCTGATTCGATACATTAACTAACTCTTGACCTACCCATCATACTATGGCCACCGCAATGACGTGGCAAAATCGAAAAACAACTCGCTCATGCTGTACGGCGGAGTGATAAACATTCGTCAGCGACCATCGCTGAAGGACTCCGCTCTAGTCAATCTCAGTTCTCGACCATTTCTCCATCCGTTGGAGGGGGGGGGGGGGGGGAAGAGAGATAAACGTTCAACCACCTTCTCCGACCTCGACATCCCACGGTTTCTTCTACTGTTCATTTGCATATACCTTGAGAAGCATCGAGAAGGTACATATATTACCTACTGCCACATCGCCGATAAAGAATCGCAGACGGTAGCGTCATATCTCGACTTTCATCCACATACGCCCCATACTGTCAACTACATCCCTCATCCTTTATTCCATCTCTCATCCTCATCAAAATGCTCGACGCTGACCAGGGAAACACTCTGGATCCTAAGCAAAATGCTTCAAATGGTGAGTACACGGTGCTCGGACCGCACACCGTTCTTTCGCCATCCTCTGTTCCTTGATATACCCCCACATTCAGATGTCAAATGCTGAGGGACTTGATCTCAAAGTTCTAAGCCAGCAGTGAGATATTATTCACTTATTTTCAACTCTCCCCTTTTATCGTCCTCTACTCTCTAGGATCTGTGGCTCCAGAGCCGGTAGTCGAGAAAGCGCAGACTCTGATGACTTCTGACAAGGCATCTGCCGCCCTGGACAAGGATGGAGGGATCGAAGAGACCAAATCTGGGAAGACCACAGATAAGGGATCTGAAAAGAACCACGGCGACGAAGAAGAAGACGAGGACGAAGACAAGGGTGCGATTGTGGATGACGACGACGGAGAAGATGAGGAATTTGACGATGATGATGAAGATGAAGATGAAGATGAAGAAGATGATGATGATGATTCGGGTTCAGAGGAAGATGGTTCTGATGAAGATTCGGAGCTCGGAGAAAGAGATGCTGAAAAAAGAAAAGCTGCCCTCAGTTTCCTAGTCTCTGTGAGTTTACCAAACAGCGAGGAGACAATACCTCATCATTCGATCCGTGTGTGATAGTGGGGAGCTGATACAATGTCTTTGCGTGCCCTTTCTATGATGAAACTATAGGGAGCCGACTACGAAGGTGGCGAGGAGGAAGATGAGGAAGATGAGGAATATGGGCACGAGCCGAAAGCCGCTGAAGGGGCCTTGGAGCCAGTGAGTCCTCAGCTGATGATCAAACAGAATTGATATTCTCGCGTTTTTGGCTTGTCAAACAAACAACCCGCCCCCCTGGTCTGCTTCACTGAATGCTTATTCTGTTTGATGTATGTCTATGTGGCATTTACAGAAGCTAAAAAGAACCGCTGAAGAGCCTGCCGAAGGTGGAGCAGCAGCGAAAAAGACAAAAGAAGACTAAAGTCGAGGATGCCTCCTGGCGCCGATATGTAGTGTCGGCTAGCTGGGCTCCGACGCAGATACGTTTGTGACCGGCGACGGAGAAGTTTGGACTGGGGCTGTGATGATAAGGTATGGAACTGAATGTATGTATGTTGACCTCGAGTGTTGCAGGCGGTAATGAGTCATGTGCTATTGTGGGAGTCAGGTGTGAACGTGGATGATCCCAGATAAATATCACATCCTAGTAAGCTTGTCTTCAGTAAGCTACTGTGCTCTTGCCTTCGGGTGCACCTGTTTTTAACGATACCGTCCAAGACCTTTGATCCGGTAGCGAGCCGGTGCGTGTGCTTGGGTGAGTATTCTTGAAGGTGTATCAAATTTCTTTTCAACAGAGGGAAAGATTTTCATATCTCGCCCCCTCAGATTCACGACTTTAGGCTCTTTCCCCGCTCCTGGCTCTCACAATTGGCGTCGTCTCAATAAGAGAGATCGAACTGGACAAACCTACGACTTCTCCACACATCCGAAGTCGTTCTTCGATCAGTCTCTAAGTAGTATCCTTTCTCAGATAAAGGGCACAACCACCGACCGTCCCTCAATTGCGATACCCAACAAGTGTAAGAAATCACTACGAGATGAGGCTTTGATATAACACTGGGGTGAAGTCTAAAGGACATGTAATCAGATTTTGTCCTCGGACCTGTACTATTGTGGATGTGAGTATCTTTTTGATCGAGGACGGTCCCGGGCTGCGTACGCGACCGATTCCATCAAGCGACCCCCCACGTGGGCAGGTCGTTTTCGGACGACGCGACAGTGTCGGTTTGATGACGACCGCCAACGGCCATCCTTTGTTTATCTTCTTGCCATCGATTAAACCGGTGATGCTAAAGTACGCGTGTTACGATTCTTCAGAATAAATGAAACCAAAACTTAGCGCGAAGCAGAATCTGATGAAGAATCGCAATCATGATTATTTGAAACACATACGGAAACGTGGTCAAGGTGCAGCTACCCTCATCTATCTTGTTTCCCAGATTCCCCACTTTCGCGTTGCGTGGATGGGAGACGGCTAGATCAAGATGGCAGACCAATTGAGACGCAGAGGCAGAGGTCTTACCGGGGACGAGTTGGATCGCGATGAAGTGGAACTTCTGATTGCTTCATACCAAGAGGAAACCTTACACTCTCAAAATCGACAGCCCCATCTTACGCCTGTCGCTCAAAAATGGTTACAATCTCGCACGACGGCTTCCTCGACCCTTCTGCCACCGGGAGAAGACAGACCTCTTTCCTTTTCAAACATCAAACTCGCTCTTTCCCTCGTGCCCATGCTTGCACCACGCTTCCTACTCCTTTTCTGGCACTCGCACCGCCTTCGAATGGTCATATTCATAGTAGGACAATTGCTTCGCGGAATCTTGCCTGCACTCAAGATCTGGGCTTCTTCTCAGCTACTGGATATGTGTCAGGAGAGTTTCCAATCAAAGCAACCGCCGGAACGTTCCGAGGTGATTCGCCGTGCAGTGATCTGTCTTCTAGCTTCCATGGGTGATAGTATATTCACGTTTCTCACTGCCAGTAACTCCACGATCGTCCGACAATGGCTCAACCACCATGTCGAGGGCCTTTACATGTCTGCCCAACTTTCGCTCGATATACCCACGCTTTCCGATCCTTTCGTTTCAGCACTTCTTTATGAAGCTGGTTGCTTTGCAGGATTCGAAGCGAGAAACCAATTGCCAGGTCCAGGGGGTCCCCGAGGACTTGGTAGAATGGGAGGAGTAGCTAGAAACAAGAAGAGTCCGTTTCAAACCTTGAACGGGTTTTTCAACGTCTTGACTTACTCGGCACGAGTTGCCTCTGCCGCGGTTCTGGTTGTTCGCACTCTTGGCCAATCAAGTGGTATGGATCATCGGTGGCTAACGACATATTCAACACTAAGTCCGCCACTCAATCACCTCCTGCTCCCGTCTGAGAACCTTGCCGTAATCTTGCTCGCCTTTCTCCCATCCTTCCTATCCATTTTCGCTCACCTCTTCGCCTTCCCATCTGGCAGCAAGCGTAGCAAGAAGATCAAACAGCCTAAAGCGTCCTCGAATGTTTTTTGGCAACAAACTATGCAGGATCTGAATCACATCAAAGACATGGGCAAGAACGGATCTTATAAACAGGAGGTGGTTCTGTTCGATTTAAAGGACTGGATCATGGATCGATGGGAGGGTGTGCGGAGTGAGCAGATCCGCAATGAATTGGAAAGGAGTCAATCGTTTGGTTATTACGCGCTAGGTATTGGTGCAATAGAAGAGACGGCACAGGCGACTTTCTACGTGAGCCCAACGGCCAACGAGCCGGTGCTCCCCCTTCTGATACTTCCCCTTCGCTCCTGAGAGTCTACTGTCACATGCTAATCTCGTTCTATTATCTCTTTCTCCTACCAGGCCTTGCTTGCCATGGGAAGTCTCGGCACATCCGTATCCCTGGGTTCTATCAAACTGTACCAATCCGCCGCCGACTCGCTGATGGTGGCCTTGCGAAGGCTGATCATGGATCTCCAGGATAGCGTTCAAGTCATTTTCTACATGGCCGCTTTTTTCGAAGCACTCAATGTGAAAGAGATCATGGAGACACGTGGACGACGAGCACTGGAAGAAGAAGGGCTGTCACAGATCGATTATGAGACCACGCGACAGGAAGGAGGGATGCGAATCGAAGCTCGAAATGTCGGCTTCACTTATCCCGGTATGAGCAAGCCGGTGCTACACGACATCAACCTCGTGATCGAGCCTGGGACGACACTCGCGATCGTAGGATTCAATGGCGGTGGCAAGACAACGTTAGTCAAGGTGCTAATGGGGCTGTATGACCATACGGGTGATCTCGAGATCAACGGATACCCCATTGACCGGTTTCCACCTCGCCAGCTCCATTCACGCACGACATGCTGCTTTCAGGATCACTCCAAGTACTCGTTGACACTACGAGAGAACGTGGGAATCGGGAGTGTGTCGCTCATGTCGGACACAGCAGCGATCGAAACTGCCTTGTCTCGAGGTGGAGCTGAAGACCTTGCACGAAAGGTAGGGATGGATGGCAAGCTGAATCGGTACGGAGTGCCTGATGTTGGTCGACCGAGTGGTGGAGAAGAAGATGCAGAAGCCGACGATGATGACATTCCGCCGCCGCCGCCTCCTGACTCAGGATTTTCGCCTAAAATGGGAAGAGGTGGACGATCACCCCCAGGAGGGCATGGCGGACCGCCTCACCGTGGACGAGGTGGATCTCCCGGTCCAGGTGGGCCTCCCCCACCGGAGTTCCTCGCCATGACTGGTTCGGGTTCTGGTTCGGGTCGAGGAGGTCACAGAAAGGAAGAAAAGACGCCATTAAGTGGTGGACAATGGCAACGTCTTGCGTTGAGTCGAGCGTTCATGAGATCAGATAAAGCGGACTTGGTGGTGTTTGAGTGAGTAGTCGCCTGAGCCGCTTGCGATTCCTCCTACCCGATTCTCCTTTTGTTCATTTCTTCCTTTGTCATGCATGTGGGCAATTTTGTTGATCTTCTCCTCTGTCCGCATTCAATCTTCCAATCCCCCCCCCCCCC
>JANGFI010001279.1:0-11915 GCA_025758705.1 Goffeauzyma gilvescens
CCCCCCCCCCCCCCCTCCAGGTACCGGTAAATCCGTTCTCCTCCGTGAGATCATCACCTCTCTCCGAAAGAAATATCAAGCTTTCGCCGATGCCGTCGCCGTGACAGCCTCGACTGGGATTGCCGCCTGTAACATCGGGGGTGTCACACTCCATTCATTTGGTGGCATCGGTTTGGGTGTGGATACACCCGAACAAATGGTTCAGAAGATTAAGAGGAATAAAAAGGCGGCGAGTAGGTGGTTGAGGACGAAAGTGTTGATTATTGATGAGAGTGAGTCTTTACTGGGGTGCATGATCGAGAGCGGCTCTGAGCATACAAAGAGTCGTGATTGACATCTCAATTTCGCCCGCACGCTTTTCCCGTGTTATTGCGTTAGTCTCCATGATCGACGGCGTCCTTTTCGACAAACTATCCAAGGTCGGATCTTTGATGCGAAAGAAACCGACCCTGCCTTGGGGTGGTATCCAGGTGAGTAGGAAACCTTCGCACGATCTCCCTCCCAAGTCTTTTCTTTTTCCCTCATGAGGTGACCTAAAATCCAACGCTCTCGCGTCGTTTGCGCCTTTCCCACTCTTCCAGATCATCCTTACTGGCGATTTCTTCCAGCTGCCTCCGGTTCAGAGAGCTGGCGAGGCGACCTTCGCATTCGAGGCAGAGAATTGGGAGTCAACCATCAGTGCATGTGTGAATTTGACGAAAGTTTTCAGGCAGAAAGATCAGAGTGAGTCCAGCTTGTTCTCTCCTCGTATTAGGGAGCAAATATGCAATTTCGCTGGAGAAAAAATGGAAGGCGAGGAGTGGCTTGCTGACCCATCTTCTCGCACGTCGCCCGCGTTTGACAGATTTCGTCGACATGCTGAATGAGATGCGATTCGGCAAAATGACACAGTCTACGATCGCCCAATTCAAGCGCTTGGAGAGAGGAATCCGTTACCAAGATGGCCTTGAGGCAACCGAATTGTGGGTCTCCGAAATCCGCCGTCCTGATGAACACTAATCCCCAAATGCTTACAATTTTGTCTGACGCCTTTCTCTATCCTACCCACTCCCAGGTTCCCCATGCGACATTCCGTAGACAGCTCGAATATCGGACGAAGCAATAGTCTCGGCACGACCAAGTGGACCTATGACGCTCTCGATGGTCCTGGCAATGCTACGCCCCAACGAGACAAGCTTCTGGAGAACTTCATGGCGCCAAAGTCGATCGTACTGAAGATTGACAGTCAAGTGATGCTGATTAAAAATTTGGACGAGACACTCGTCAATGGTTCGATGGGTAAAGTTATCGGATTCTCTCACAAGCACGTCTATATGGAAGGTACAGATGGTTACTGGCTTCCTAACGGTGGACCGACTGCAGAGCAGGACGATGAAGATCTGTCCGAGATCGGAGGGCTTAGGCAGAAGAAAGGAAAGTCACCAGCCGACATGCAATCCCAGCAACCATTACCGGTTGTTCGGTTCAGAGTCCCCGGTGGAACGAGGGATATGTTAGTCGATAAGGATATCTTTAAGAGCGAGTTACCCAACGGGGAGATTGTGGCGAGCAGGTTGCAGGTGGGTTCTCCTTCTTTCTTCCTCTCCTCTCGCCTGCAACACATATGTTGTGAGAAAAGATGGCTGAGTATTCGCTCAGGAAACGCTAATTCACTTTTTACTTTTCTTTGTTTGATTTCATCCTTCTCTTCCACCCCATTGCTAGGTCCCACTCATTCTAGCCTGGGCCATGTCAATCCACAAATCTCAAGGCCAAACACTAGAACGAGTCAAAGTGGATCTATCTAAAGTTTTTGAGAAAGGTCAAGCCTATGTCGCATTATCACGAGCGACTTCGCTCGAGGGGCTACAGGTACTTGGATTTAACGCGAGCAAGGTGAGTCCTCCCGACCGAGAGCGAGACCGAGCCCAAGCTCGATTACGTTTTCCCGATTCTATTTCGCTCGCAGTCAGGAAGCTGATAAAAGCCCATTTTTTGTTACGTATGGAAATGCATGTATGTGTGTGCTCTTTCAACCCAATAGGTTATGGCACACCCGAAAGTGATAGAATGGAGCAAGAAGCTTGTCACTTGGAACAAGGAGGATTGATGGGGACGATGTCGAATGCTCTATACCCATTTCAGAATAGTTCGGAATGGCCCACCGCTCCCCCCGGATGTATGACCTTCTCTCTTTATGTGACTGCATGGGAAATTACCATCGCACAAGAAATGAAAGTTAAAACCACATATATTCTCCCTAATTCTTTACGGCGCATATTATAGTAGCATACTTCCACTACGTTTTATCAGTGGGTGCGTATTCTCAATCTATTCAGGCTTCTACTACTGGGCACCTAAAATCGCAGGTAAAATGTATTCAGAAACTCTAGGACAAATTCCCTGATGGACACTATTTACTGGAGTTGAAGTTAGATTTTTCCCTCGACTATCGCTAGGGAAATTGTGGTCCCTGGACTCAACCAAATGGTTCGTATAAAACCGATCAAATTGCAAACAGTCTATTGTAAGACAACTTGCAGCGGTCACGTTCACCGACTGTAAGTAAGCTTGGCTTCTTTAGTTTGCTTCGACAAATGGTTCGACTTGATAACATAGTCTGATCAATAGTGAAGAGCGATTGTAAATATCATGAACAGGCTGACACCACACGAAAGTTCCTATGGTCTGCGGTGTTTGCGACAGCATGAATCAGACGGGGGATAGCAGGAGGAGACGCGACTTGTGGGACTACGCGACTTCCCCGGATCCAATCAATGGCTAAGGGAAGAGAAGAGAATTGGGGGGGGGGGGGGGGCGGGGGGGTTCAATCACGCGTCTCTGCAATCAATCAATCCCCATCATCAAATCAAAGGCAATCAGATCATCCTGTTCAACCATTGACCATTCTCGCACAATATCTTCAAGCTTACTACCACTTAAAATTGTCTTCGTAAGGATTCACCTGAGTGCAATTCGTTTTGGCACCCATCCATCACATCAGCCAATTCACCGAACAGGATCGGGACACTACGCGTCACCATGTCATTTACCACGGACGCACCCGCTCCAAATGCATCGTCCTCATCTTCTTCGAAGCAATCGGGTCATACCACCCCTCCCAAACAACGTGCCGCCCACTTCGCATCAGTCAGTAGTCCATCTCTCGCACGGGCAAGCAGAGGTGTTGGTGCAAGTCCAAAGCGACAATCCAAGCCTCATTCTACGTCCACATCCACATCCATATCTACCTCGGCATCAGCATCAGCATCAGCATCAGCATCAGCATCTGCGTCTGCATCTGCGTCTGCCCTTCACCTCTCCCCAGCGTACAAGACGAATCTCCGTAAACACTCAGTCTATGGAACAGAAGACAGAGTGGTCATTGATCCTGGCAGTCGGATATGGAAGATTGGGTTTTCGGGAGAAAGCAGGCCGAGGAAGGTCTTCAGAGTGGTTGGCGGAGATGGATTTGGGGGGTCTTCTTCTGAATCTTCTGATTCTTCTTCTTCACCTTTACCTTTACCTTCACCTTCACCTTCGGCCTCGACTGCGACTTCGACTCCCAAAAACACGGAAAGAGAGTTGGAAGATGGCTTCATTTTTTCAGACTCTAATCTCGATGAGGCATCCACGATCTGGGACCTCGATCTTCGACGGATGGCAGAGAACATCAGTGTGAGAAAAAGGCAGAAGCAGAGAAAGGAGGTCAATCGAAGAGGAGGAAGTATGAGGGTGGGGACGGAGGGCGAGACAAGAAATGCGGACATATCAGACGATAGTGAGGTTCAAGATCGTGGCGGCAGGGGCCTTGCCGATGTCGATGCAGCCGGGACCGCATCAGACGAAGAAATACCAGTGGACACAGTGACAGTCGACGACGACGACGACGATGCTGAGGTAGATCGTCTAATCAAAGCTAGATTAATCAGAGTCTTAAGGAACGTGCACTTCAAGTGAGTTCCAGTCTCTCTCCACACATACACGTACTTTCTGCTTAATCAGAAACAAGCACAAAATAGTGACCCCCCTCTAAACTTCCGTTTTTTCCTCCTGCCCGTAATACATACAGACACCTTCTGACCGATTCGAGGTCGAGAAATATTATTATTTCTGAAAACGCGTTCTTACCCGAAAGGATCAAGAAGTTGATGATCGAGGTTTTGTTCGAGAATTTACATGTGAGAAACTTCGTTACTTCGCATTTTCATTCCGAATCGGAGGGATGAATGCTTCACCAGCGAGATCTAGCTAGTATTACAAGCATTAGAGACTGATGTTCTCATTACCACCATGACAGGTCCCTACCATCTCTTTTGCGCCATCACAGGTGTTGGCATTGATGGCTGTCGGGAGAGATACTGGATTGGTCGTTGATGTCGGTTACCTAGAGACGACGGTTGTACCTGTGAGTGTGAATAGGTCTATTCAGCGGGCTGAACCAAACACTGTGTGTGAACTGCTGCTGATATGCGCCGTTGAACGTTTGTCCCCCCCCCCCCCTATCCCCTCTCCGTTCACTTCTTCCCCTCCGCACTTTACAGGTCTTCCAATCCCGCGTCCTCTATCCGTTCATGACGACGACCCCGAGAGCTGGTCGAGCCTACCTCAACCGTCTCCGATCGCTCATCGCTCATTTTGGCACTCTCAACCAATCGAACGAAAGAAGACCTCCTCACTTTCCAGGCAGAGGGGCCACTTCGGCGTCTGTTCAGCCCTCGTCGTCGTCGTTATCATCATCACCATCTGCGATTCGAGAGGTGCAAAGACTAACACCTGCTGAGATTGAAAGACGTCTTAATATGGACGTTTTGGAGGATATTCGAGCGAGGGGATGTTTCGTTGGTCATATCCCGATCCCAGCTGCACATCCCGGATCATCACTTCAGCAAGAATCTATGGAGGTTGATGAAGATGTGCTGGAGGAAGCCGACGCAGCAACTACTCCCGAAAAAATGGCTGAACTCCAAGAACGATATCAACTCACGTCTTCCGCCGTTCCTGCCATTTTTCATCTTCCTAACCCACCTAGCCGATCGAGTAGCCCTCATAGATCAGCCGCAGTGATCGTCCCCGGCTGGGTGCGGGAGAGAACCGCTGAGGTCTTCTTCGAGACCGACGATGACGATCACTTGTCGATACAACAGTGTATTTTAGACAGCGTGGTTAAACTCCCTATCGATCTGAGGGAACTTATGATTTCTAGACTACTCGTTACCGGTGGAGGAGGGATGATACCTGGGTTCATGTCTCGTCTGAGAGTCTCTACTCTACAAGCACTAATGACTACCTCTCCGATCCTTCAAAACCAGGACGTAAAACCGACTTTCGTTCCCTCAAGCTCCGAACCTACCACGTCAGGTGGTGGTAATGGAAGTCAACCGAATACCTCTCGGCGGCCTCGTTCATCCCGAAAGAAACGGCCTACGAAAATCAGCACAGAATACGAGAAATACGTTATCCGAAAACAAGCACTAGAAACCCGTTTATCACATCATGAACCGTATCGCCAGATCCAAAATCTCGCAAGCTCATTCACGATCCTAAACGAGCCAAACCCTCTTCCATCGCCTGACGCCCATCTTGCACGACAGATGGCTGGAAGTGGGACTGGTAGTGGAGCCGGGAGCACACCCGCCTTCGTTCCTTCTCTGTTGACATGGGTCGGTGCGAGCATCGCGGGGACGTTAAGGATTGGAGGGAAAGAGATGACTCTAGAGCAGTATGATCAGAGGAAGGAGACGGTATTGGAGGTAGACCCAGTGTCTATCCCTGCATCCACGACTGAGACTACCCCTTCGCTTACTGTTGACTCGTCGACGACGACAGCGTTAGCAGGGCAGGTACCATCCGGGGGTCCTGCTACCGCTACACCTACCCAGGGATTGGAAGGCAGATTACCAACTACCGTACAATCTCTCTATCAGGACTGGTCTCGACCTATACACTGCATGTGATGTAAGCAGATTTGACGATCCTTAGAGAAAAGTTGAAATCTATAGCTTGTCTGGATCCATGGACGAACATGACAATTGATAAGTAAAGGTGCCAATTAATAACCGCGGTCTGGTCCTTGTTGTTGGGAAATATATGACGGACCATCCAGGTCGTCAAGTGAGTCCTCATTACGTTACATAATCAATCCACATGGACAACTCCAACGATCTCGGAGCCGAGGCACTAGGGCTGACGCGATCTCGGCAGGCGTCGGGTGGTCATCGCGGGAAGGGGAGGAGGAGAAAGGCTCGAACGATCAAGCTATAATTGAGAAACCACGACCACGACCGTATCTTTTTCGATACAATAGACGGGTAGCGCATGTTGCCCATTCAATATATCAGACACCTTATATCATTTGCTCTATAACCCCGCCCGCCACGTCACACGTCGCTGCTCTTCTCACCCGCAGGACACGCACCACTCACCATGTTCGTCATCGTTCCTCGAGCCCGTCGGGGCTTATCGTTTCATCAAGCTGCCATTCTCTCCAAGTTGAGGTTATCGACGACGGCAACCAACTGCAAGGCACCCCTTCTGATCACACCCAGAGAACTGAAGAACCTGCCGACGGACAAGACCAAAATTCTCGATGTATCCTGGCATATGCCTAACCTGACTCCACCTCGAAATGGTACTATCGAATTTGAGACCCTGCCCCGAATCCCCCGAGCTATCCGATGGGACCTAGACGAGATAGCGACACCTAAATCGTCAAAAGATGATGTATACCCGAAATTGGGTGCTGGTGGATACGTCAACGAACTCGGACTCGGCCATATGATGCCTAGCCCTAAGCAATTCGCAGAGGCGTGTCAAGCACGCGGAATCAAGCGAGGGGATCATGTCGTCGTGTACGATACAGCTGGTGTTTTCTCATCTCCGAGAGGTGCTTGGACTTTCTCTGTGATGGGTCAAGAAAACGTATCTGTTCTAGATGGGGGTCTACCGAGGTACGTAGCCGAACTGGGTGAAAGTGCGCTGGAAACGGGTACCCCGCAAGAATTGTTTCCCTCGAGATACCCCGAACCAACGTTTGAAGAATCGTCCCTCAAGCAATACAAAGATATCGTCTCTAATTCTGAGGCTCAGACAGACCAGTCTATCGTTTTAGACGCTCGGTCGCGTGAACGATGGTCTGGAACTGCACCCGAACCTCGACCAGGATTGTCGAGTGGCCATATTCCCGGGTCCTTGACACTCCCATTCAACGCTTTGCTCACACCTGCGTCTCCTTCCGAAGGAAGACCATACACGATGTTCCGACCCGTCGAAGAGTTGAAAGAGGTCGTTATCCGTGCTTTCGCTTCGACGACGGCGAACTTGGATCCGGCTCAAGATGCTGGAATCACACCGGAAGAGAGGAAAATTGGAGAGGATCTGTTGCAGGCGGTCATCGAGGGTAAAAGAGGAGTGATCGCATCTTGTGGAAGTGGTATGACGGCCTGTATCGTTCTTTGGGCGTTGAAAGTGATCATTGCTGCGAATCCGGCGGGTGCATACGAAGGAGGAGAGAGGAGAGGACGCAAATTCGACGCGTTGACAACGTTGTTGATCTTGGTTCCCATCTTGACGGGGGCACTCGGGATCTGGCAGATTCAAAGATTGCAATGGAAGTTGAACTTGATCGATGAGGTCGAACAGAATATGGCGAGGGAGCCCATGATTTTACCTGACGAGATTAGGTTCGTACCCTTACACTCCTCTTCTTCTTTGCGTTCATTTCGAGCTAAACTAAACCGTTGGCTTGCTTCATTCTGCGCAGACTGGAAGCCCTCCCCGACTTTTCCTTCCGCCGTGTTCTCCTCAAGGGTCACTTCGTGGGTCCCCCAATCCTTCTCGGACCCCGAGTCTACGAAGGTGCACCCGGCGTGAACGTGATTCAAGCCTTCGTGCGAACCCCATCCACTCCCGGGGGGAGCGCATCCACCATCCTAGTCAACCGAGGCTTCGTGACGACAACTCGAGCGAACGCTTACCGTGAGGGTAGAGATCACCCACCCACTGGCCCGACAATGGGATCTAAAGATGAAGAAGGAGATGTCGTGATCGAGGCAATCGTGAGGAAACAGGAGGATCAAACGAGTTTCCAACATGAGAATAAACAGGACACGAACGAGTGGTATTGGGCGGATGTGGATGCAATGGCAAAAGCATTGGGAGGAAAAGAAAAAGGCGTACAGGCTGTGATGGTCGATCAGATATTCGGTGGGTGGCAGCACATCCTCCCTTGATCCCCCCAACCCCCTTTTCCGTCCCTTTCCTTGTCTTGTTCCACTCGCTTCCCTCATTGGCAATGTGCACGGGATCAATGAAGAGTATCGGGCGCTAACTTAAACATAACACTCCCTCGCCCATTCACTTCCTCTCCCCTAGACAACAAGGAACCTTACGGCCTCCTCTTGCAGCACGGTGTCCCAATCGGCAGACCCGCCATCATCGAACTCCGGAATCAACACGCGACCTACGCCGCGACCTGGCTCACCCTCAGTATTGTAACCTCTATCATGCTTTTCCAATTACTGAAACGGAAGCCGGGGCCTGGAGCGATGTCAATCAAGGGAAAGCAGGCTGCGTGGTCGAGATATGCGGAGAGGAAAGAAGGAAGTAATTTGGCGCTTTATGATGAGAGTTGGACGGGTTACGCCCTGAGAAAAGAGAGCAAGATCGTGAAAGGTGATAAGTGAAAGCAGTGGAGGGGAACATGCTGTAAGCGGAGTGTAAATGTAGTACAGTATGGAAGTAGTAAAGCATGTGATCTGGAAGATGCTACTGGACGACGTGACCCGACAGATCACAATTTACACGATATCCATGCATAGCGAAAAAATTGGAGACCCCCTTCGCTTCGTGCGACGAATGTCTTTGAAACCGTCCAGAAAAGAATCTGGAATTCTTTCCATGAAAAGAAATTCTGAAATTTGGTCCGTAATCAACGTGTTCTTGATTTATTCTTCGGAAGACGAAGCCTCCCATACTCTCCTAATCTGGGAAACCCAAGGGAGATCGTTCCCTTCCCGCTCATCGCGGAGAGAGAATGATGTGAAGATGGCTTTGATGTTGCATGCATATTCGGGTTCTTTTGGCCTCTTGTCGGAAAGGTACCATATGTTAAGCGAAAACGCTGTTGGTATCTCTCTTTCCAGTTTCCTCAAGAACTTCCTCAGTGTGTTATGAAGAAGTTCTTTCTTTTCCCCTTCTTTCTGCTCGACGAGCGACGTTTGGTCTCCACTGTTCGCCAGCCAAAACTGGACGACAAGAGCCGGGTCAATCTCGTTGTATCTGAACCATAAGGACCAAGGGCTCTGTTCCACATTGAGCCGAGATGCCCATTTGTCCAGCATATACTCGGCCTGCTTGCTTGTCGGTTGGATTCCAGACTCCGCCAGAGCCTTCAATGGTCCTTTCAGCAACAACTCTACTGTATCAGCCGGGAGACTGGCGCCATGTCGCATATCCCAGTTCCTTAGGAGTTCCTTCAGGTGTCCCTCCAGGTGTTCCCTCCATGCCTGAACAACTGCCTCGGTCGACTCCGGAAAAGCGTCGATGCAGGAAGAGGACACCTCACGTGTGGGAGTAGACGGTGCGTTGCTCTCACTGGCTCCTGGGTCGTCAGAGTTCGGAAGGGAACCGGATAAACCCCAGGAACCAATTGCCACGAGGCTATTGCCGGACAGGGATGAACACAATGTAACAGCGACACCATCCAGACTCTTTGGCGAACCAATAGCAGGAAATTGCCAGGGATGTTCTGTGGTTGCAAGGAGGAGCGAGGAGTTACTACCACAGCTGGGATTGGGGTTTGATGGGACTGCTTTGAGGCCCGATCTGAGTGCACTGGTCTCAAAGTAGACGACCATGGTAGATTGATGTGGTTAAATTCTTGTGCGGTGTTCTGTTTAAGTTGACTGCGTGAAGGAAAACAAGATCAGCAAATTGAGGAGGAGCGTCGACTCCCCTTTTGTCCCGGTATATATACACATCCTTGGTGGGGATTCACGCATGACCAAAAGGCATCACTAGTCGCAGATGGGTAGGAGTCGATTTTGCAGAGAGAGCCATACAGTGATCAAAGGAACGCAACATTACCGCCCCCCCCCCCCTTTATCATTATCATTAACACAGCATCACATGCCATTTTGGGGTCGGTATATTCCAGTAAGCGATTTCCAGGTTGTTCATACAAGGAGAACGATTTGTCATGGTCTTGATCTTCAGCTGTTGCGGAAGGACGTCGTATGGCGAGGATTCTATTCTTTTCTCCCCTGGTCAAAGGGAGGATGCGTTGCCCCGGTCCTTAGGGGAAAACTCGACACAGGCATGGGCAACACATCCCACCATCTTTGCCAACTCCACAGTTGTCCTCCTGACAGAGCCTCCTTTGGCATGGGAAAGGATAAACCCCGAAAGTACTCGAGACAAATATCCAGAGAGGTACAGAGAACTAATGAGAAAAGGCAAGGTAAGGAAGAAAGAAAGCGAGCGAGTGAGATTTACCACCGCTCTTTCATACCAAAATTTACATAAAACGAATAGCATGGCATCGCCTTGAACCTTCGATACGTCTTGCCACAAGACAACCACCTCTCGCATGGGAAGGCGATTATCGACGGGGGCTCACGTACAAGTACGCAGTGCCAAACCTTAAATGTTTCTTACTGTTCGTGTTTGTTTTTCCCCTTTGCCGTTTGAGAACCCTAACGCCACCCCAGTGGTGGCACGCTCTCTAGAGCTCGACCCACTTGTGCCGGAGATGAACGTAGAGAAACGGACCGATGGTGGCAAGCGACGCGACAGAGTATATCAGATGATGCGGCGACACGGACTGTTGTTGAAGCGAAGGGGAGTGGGAGAGGAGGCGAAAAGCAAGCAGAGCCCTCGAAGGGAAGGGAACTGGCTGAGCGATTGCGACAAAACATGAATAGAAGAAACCTATACTGCATTGGTAGATGTCTAAGGTGTGAGCGACTACAATGATCTGGTCAACTCATGAATAGGCGGAAGGGCTAAACACTAAGATTGAATAGGTAATCATGTGATGTCCAATAGGAGGTTGCGCCGGGAGCGTTCCCTTTCTCGCAAACATTCCACATCTTGAACGATCTTTCTAAATAACACGGCGACGATCGCAGCCGGGGTGGGGTGTAGGGGAGGGGGGGGGGGGTTAATCCATCGAACAAGTTTGGTAACGATGATTGACAGGTGGTCGCCGGCACGGTCCAACAATGTTGCCCCATCCGTTGAAACCGTTCTATAGATAGCGGGTATATAAGTAAAGCGGGGATCAGACTCATTCGGAATGCGATTCCTCATCAGTGGAAGAACAACGACGACGGGCTTGGATCATTCAGAACGTGGCAGGCCAGGGTCTTCAGGGAGTAAGAACCAGTGAGGATTAAGGGGAGTGAAAGGAGAAACTAAGATATCGGAACGTCCACTCGGGTGATGGGGATGGGTGATGCTGTGCGAATATGAGTGGCGGATTGTTGACGATGACTGACTCGATGGGCAGCGACGATCACGAGACAGAGATACTATCACGTGACACCTTACCCCAGACCTATCCCTATCACTACCCCGCCCCCACCCGCCCTTCCCCCCCCCCCCCCGCCCCCCCTCCCCCCCAGACCTATCCCTATCACTACCCCGCCCCCACCCGCCCTTCCCCCTTGCGGCCGGCCCTTGAAATCCGTGTACGCGCGCGGGGGGTCCGCGCGGGGGGTGGGTTTCTCAGTTGCTTGAGTCACCAAGATCTGAATCGGGCGGTGGATGGATGGGTGGGGGGGGGGTTTCAAGTTAACTGTCACACTGTATGAATGTACGTACCCGTACCCCCCCCGTACCCCCCCTCGTCCCTTTTCACTCAATTCGAAAGGAAAACAGCCGCAACCGAAACGGGGCGGGGGAGGGGTAGGGGTAGGGGAAGGGGAAGGGGGAAA
>JANGFI010001280.1:0-11929 GCA_025758705.1 Goffeauzyma gilvescens
AGAGGGAGTAGGGAACAATAGGCAAATAAGTGTTCTCACGTGCGACATGCAGGGGGTGGTTGGCGAATTTCACATCTAAAGGCGGATGGGGAGAGGGCGACTCGAACGTCGCGACCGCGGGAGATAGGCGCACGGAGAGGGGGCGTGGGGGGAGAGGCTAAAGCTCAGGCTGGGGCGGGGGGTGGGGGGGGGGTGCAGGAAGTAGGGCAAAACAACGCGCATCAACAACTCCCCCCACCCCTCCCAACCTCAGGGGATAGGAATGAGAAGGAACCGGCTGACCATATGCATCCATCATCATCATCATCATCATCATCATCATCGTCGTCGTCATTCGATTTGGGTTCTTGTCAATACTCTCATACTACATTCTCTCTAGATACAATACACAATCGAACTAAATAGAATTTACACAAGAGAAAAAGAGGAAAGCAGATCGAGACCATACTTGTGAACGCCGTCGTTCTTCATTTCTGTTTCCTTCTCTCATTCTCGTCTTGAACCAATCGGTCACAGAGAAAAACCGTTCCGGATGTTTCAGACTAGAAACGGTTTAATAAGGAAAAGCCCTAATAAGAAACAAATCACGAACAAGTAACGAGGGAAGTAGAAGTCAAGGATGCGATGAACAACGAGCCGACGAATCCTTTTTTGCCTCACCATTCTCAGCACCCTCACGAATACGAAAACGAACACGAAGATCAGCATCATCAGAAGCTGCGGCAAAACGATCACGCATCCCAGAATTATAATCAACATCGAAGCGTGAATCAGAAAAGAGTGGACCATTACCCTGCCCCGTCCGACGACGCCAACGATTCTCGGGTTCTGAATCGATCCCAAATCGACTCTCAGCCCCATCCCGACCTCCAAACCAACACAAACTCTCAAAACACCCGCCTCACCCTCGGCTTCTCCGGCTTTCAAGATACCTCCGTAAACATCGCGAACGCCTTCTCCCAAGCGTTCTTGGAAGGTGTGAGACCTGCTTCTGGGCCGGAGATCGTTGAGGCTCATTCTACACAGGGACAGACACTTGTAAGGACGCGAACGCTGGAACTGGCTTTTGAATTGGAGTTACAGAGGACGAAGAAAGCGTTGTTGAAGAGGGGAAGAGATTACGACAACGAGGCCGAGAACGACTACAATCACAACAGCAAAAAGCCAGAAAAGGAAGACGAAGAGGATCAGCGAGACTCAGACAAACACAAGAAAAGGAAAAGCCCTAAAAGAAGAAGAAAAAGCGAGAAGATGGCTCCCACTTCCACGACGAGATCAAGAAGAGCAGGTACTGCAGCCTCTGAAGCTCTTTCCGAGGGTAAAGAATCTCAGTACACAAACGAAGCTCAGAAGTATACCGCGATGGCGACGAGAACGTCTCCGAGAAAAGCGATGCGAGAAGCCGCGGCGCGTGGAGGCACGCAAAACAGAGATCAGGAAGAAGGAGAAGAAGCAAACGATCGATCCGAACGCGCATTATCGCCTGCACAAAGACTATCAGAGGCATTTCAGGCTAAGAGTCCTGCAAAATTCTTCTTAAGGTCTCCTGGAGGTGTCAGCGCGAATGGGAATGGAAACGCCAGCGGAAGTGGAAGTGGAAGTGGAGCTCGACATCTCTCACCACCTCTTCCTCTCGTAAATGGACGTCTTCCCGGATCATCGAATTCCCACCAATCTTTTTCCGCGCTTCTCGGTTCTGATAATGGCTACGACAACGACAACGATCACGATAGCAGTCACGAGCGCTCGAACTCGCTTTCACTCCAAGATGAGACTTATGATCGTGAGAACAGTTATGTGAATGCACGATTAGGTGATCGTGCCGGTACCGGTGCGTCAACGTCAAATAGTGCGAGTGCCAATGCAATCAACCGCAGGAAACAATCCATCACCCGCAAAACGAATACTTCAGGTAAAAGCCGCCCCAACGATAACGGTGCATTCGACCCGAATTCCGAGCTTCTCCCTTCCGACTTGAGTTCCGCTGACGAAGGTCTGGACGGTGGTGTGGCCGGACGAAAAGAGAATCGAGCCAATGCGGGTAAAATGCCGGTTAAACTGGATGGGTATTTACATACTGGAGAATTGAGTTTTGATCCTTCTAAACGGGGGAGTCGGCGCAGGAGTAGTGGTGCAGGCGGACGAGGAGGAACAGGGAAGAAGAATGCAGATGGTGTGATGGAATATGAAGGAAGTGAATACGGTTACGGAGATGGACATAATTTTGAGGATGAAGAGGATGATGCACAGACAGAGAGAGGAGGGAACGCGAGCATGGAGGAAGAGGTGGACGAGTCGTTTCATGACGGTTATGGGACTCTTAAAACGACTCAAAGACCTAAGAAAGCCGTCAGTCGCACCTCTGCAGCTCGTCAATCGACTCAACAAAGGGATGCTTATCTTCAAGCTAACGGCAACGCCAAATTGAATGGCCCATTCCGGCCGCCACCAAACCAGCTCCCTCAAATGGCCGAAGGGGAATCCAAAGCCGCCACTCGATCCCCATTCGTAGTCGTGACTGATCTACTCTCCCGCTTGGCTCACGCCATATCGAATGGAATCGCTCACATGATCCCCAACGAAGCTACTCGATGGAACCTCTTCTATGCATTCGTCGTTCTTGCCGCTCTTGGATGGATGTGGCACCTCAAAGGAGAAGAAACGACTAGAACGCGTCCTTCTACACCCTCTTCGAACAGCATCTTAGATGTCTCTGAAGGAGACACAGGTGCACAATATAACGCACATGGTTGGAGTCGACCTCATAATCCATCCCTTGTCGATTCGGATGCGGTCGACGACCTTGCTCGACGACTCGAGTCGATTGAGAGAAGTCTTGAGAAAGCGTCGTCGGCGGAAGAGAACCAGCGAATACGATTCAGTGGAGATCTCGATCACTTGCGGAACGATCTGTCTTATGAAATCAAGAACAACGGGGAGAGGATTAACAGTGATCTTCATGGGATGAAGAATACGATCCAGGTCCTGCGGGTGGAGATTGATGCGATCCAAAAAGGTGTGAAGAGCCTTGGATCCGACTTGCATCAACACGAGAAAGACACGAAACGAGAATTCGGTAACGTCGCCCATCGCATTACGGCCATCGAATCCGATTTAAAGAAAGCTCTCTCCGAAGACCGCTTCATCGATCTCCTTGTTAAGGCATTACCGAGGTTTGTACCTGTCAGAAACCAAGGAAATAAAGGACATCTAGAAGTCGATCCTGCGTTCTGGGCGGAGATGAAGAAAGTGCTCGGTCCGCCTCGAACGTCAGAGGAGAAATCAGATCTCAAGGTGAAAACACCGTCTTTGAGAGACTTTCTGATGGAGAATGAATATGATCTGAGGGTCTGGGCTGAAGAGATATTCGATAGACGTGTTAGTGCAGCGGATTTGGTGCCGAAAGATGAGTTTGAGAATATCCTCAGGCGTGAACTGGAAGGACTAAAAGCAGAGCAAGATAAGATGAGAAGAAAGGAGCTCGAGAACGAGCTCGCGAAGATCAAAGCTGGGAAAGAGACCGGTCAGGTCCTCAAACAATCCAATGATGTCGCTGCCACCTTGAATTCTCTCATCGATCGTGCACTCCTCAAGTACTCCAAGGACGTGATCGCGAAAGCCGATTTTGCATTAGCTTCTGCCGGTGCCAGAGTCGTTGGATCGCAGACCACAGCAACCATGCTTCTCGAGAAGCCAAGACTGTTCGCCAACATCGTATATGGCGCTCGCAAAGTCGAAGGTCGAGGTCCACTCATCGCGCTACATACAGATAATAACCCAGCTATGTGCTGGCCTTTCGAAGGGGGCGAGGGTCAGTTGGGGATCGCTTTGAGTAGGAAAATTAAGGTGACGGACGTAACGATGGAGCATATTGCGAGAGAGTTGATGCCGGAGGTCGATAGTGCGCCGAGGGAGGTTGAGGTGGTGAGTGCAGCGACAATGGCAAAGTGTCTATTGCCTGAAAATTTTCCCCACGAGGTGCTAATACGCCGTCTCGTTTTCTGCTGCAGTGGGCCCTTCCAACGGATGAAACAATGGAGGCTATTCAGGAGTATAGTCAACGCAATCCGTGAGTTCAAAAGCTCGTGTACCGATGGTAGATGAACCACGCTCTGACCATGCCTTTTCTTCGCGCTATCAGCTCCGGCCTTACCCCGCCTGACGCATTCCACGTCCTCTTGACCTCGTTTGTCTACGATGCCAAGTCTGAAAATCCGATACAAAGTTTCCCCGTTCATCCCGATCTTGTGGCTCTCGAGTTGATCACAGAGAACGTGATATTCAAGGTCAACAGTAATTACGGAGCGAGCTTCACGTGTCTCTATCGAGTAGGTGGACGTGTTTAAATTACTTCGTGGTGGATGAGATCATGTTGCTGACGATGAGCTTTTTTGCCACAGGTACGAGTTCACGGCGAGCCCGTAGCGTAGAGTTTGTTTTTTCGTTCTTGATCCCTTACTCTTGTCGAGTTTTATCAAAAACATTTCAATCGTGGTCATATAGTCATGCATCAACATGTCATGATTCCGGTTTAACCCTTTCGTTTTGTGCATTATATGTTTGTCATCTATGATTTCATCATCTTGGTCTTGATATCCACCTCCTTCCTCTTTTTCTCCTCTGCGACGTGCTCCAGGATCATGATAGCTGAGATCGCGATACTCAACCCTGAGACCCCAATGGCGAAGTACCAAGCTGATCGATACCCTTCAAGGAGACGCGTACCCTCCGGATTGATCCTCGATTCAATCGTTCCTGCCATCCCTAGAGCGATTGATATGGAGTAATTGATAGCGGTATTAACCAAGCTCGCTGCCAATCCCTGATGTTCTCTCGGCATCTTGTCTGATAACAAAATCGATGCACTCGGGTAGGACATATCCATCCCCCACGGCGCGACGATAGCCGAGACGAACGTCTGAGCCCAGTATATCTGATTAACGGGCATTGTCGCGAGTAAAATGTTGGCTGTACAGAATGCGCACATTGAAGCGAGTAATATGATCGGAGGTCGAATGCGGCTGATGAGATAGCCGGACGTGAATGCTGCGATGGCTCCTGAGATTCCGATGGGTGCCATGTGAGCGATTGTAAGTAGTGGGGATTCATGTCGGAGGACTTGGAGCATTTGCACGAGGTAGAAGATCCAGATCCCGAATGATCCCCAGCCTGCAGCGATTGTCGCGAGAACGAATAGGATTTCTCGGTTAAGTTGTTTGATTGGGACGAGTGGGAAGGGGGCTCGCGCTTCGATGAACATGAAAGCGATGAATGAGATTATTCCCAGAATAAGACAGACGTAGACGTACGCCTGGGGCCAACCAGCAACTGCACCTTGATTCCAAGAAAAATTGATCAAGACGAGTGCGAGGATTCCAGTGAGAGATCCGGGGATATCGAAGTGCGCCCATGTACAGTTCGTTCGATCCACTTGATCGTCTTTAGCCTCGGGTATCACGAATGGAGTCAAAGCTGCACAGACAAGACAAACAATACCCATGGTCCAGTATCCCCATGCCCAGGAATTGCCGGTAAACTGCGTGAAGATTGCAATAAAGACTCCTCCGACGAGAAACCCGTTTGGGGCAGTCGCACCATAGAGGCTGAAAACCATTTCTTTGCGGCGTGTGTTCGGTGCGTAGGTACGGCCGAGGATGGCAAGGGAGCTTGGGAGAAGGATGGCAGGACCGATGCCTTGGAGGACTCGGGCCCAGATGAACAGGACTGCCGAAGAGGGCGGATGAGATGGGGACTGTCAGCTTTGGCCGGCAGAGAAATGGTAGACTACAAAGGAGAAGAGGTTTTCTACGCACCATGGTTCGAATACCAAGCACATCCACCGACAATACACCATACACCATACCAGACCCAACCGACCATAAACATCTTTCTATGTCCCACCAAGTCTCCGATCCTGCCTGCAGGCAAGATAAACGTCCCAACAGTCAACGAGTATGCGGCAGGTAACCACGATAGAGTACCCGGGTTGGTTATTCCATAGTGATCGCCTATCTGGTGCAAGGGGATGATGGAGATCGCGAGACCGGCTTGTGTGAGGAGTTGGGCCATGGATATCAGTGAACAGAAGAGCACTTCGTGGGTTGAGGAGAATGTTGTGGAGGGCCAGACGTAGGAGGGAGAAGTGGGGTCTGTCGGGTCATTCTGTCGGTCGGGCCCGTGTTCGTGTGCGTGGGCGTCAGATTCGGGTGGACTCAGACCAGGATTCGGACTCGAACTGGGACTCGGACTCGGACTCGGACTACCAGAACTTTTCACAACATCGATTGGCGATTTCTCGTTTATTTTGGTCGAAGCCTCGTCTTGGCCACCTGCTACCACCGACGCCGCCACGCCATCTTCAGCGACCTCGACATCCGTCATGGAGGAGTTACTGGAATCGAAAGATGTAGGTGCTGCTATCGGGGTCATCGTTCGGACTGATCGATGATCCTGAGCTCCCAAGAAACACCCGGGTTTGGACGTTAGGATGGTGATTGGGGTGTTTGGGGGGGGGGGGCAACTTCTTCACCTAGCCTCGTTGTATTGGCACGACTTCCAGATCAATTGCAGCTCAGATCACTTGTAAACCGACCAAATGCTTAACCGCCGAAGAGCGCGAGACTGGGATGAGCGATCATACAGATACTTTTGTAGACACATGGAGAGTATCAACTGACCTACTAATGGCCGTTCTGCTGTTTTGAACAGCAAGGGGACGAGTCATCCATAAGTATGTCGAAAAGGAACGTCAAAGGATCCTCGGCAAGTAGCAGTAAACCCGAAGTCGAAGTCGAAGTCGAACGCGAAAGCGAACCGCGAAGGCAAACAAACCCCCCAACCCAACTTGCGAAAAATGATGAGTAAGTGATCCCAGCTACATACTACTGTTGAAGCGACGTCACATGCCCAATCACCTGTGCAGAAAATCAGCACGCTCCGTGGCTTTCTTTTCTTTTCCCCAATTCATCCCTCCCTCGTCGTTTGACACTCCTGATCCCCAATTCCGTACGCGATTAACAGTCCTTCTACCATGTGTCTCTCTCTCGCTTCCGGCGTAGAACAAGGAAACGAACGAACGGCTGACCGACCGACCTAGTCGAGACCCGACCCTGCTGGGAAATCTTACCAATCCCCTTCCCCCTCCCCACAAACCCGATTGGCAGATAAGACCTCGCAGCAGCGGGAGCCTCAGGTAGCCAGACCCCCACCGGGGAAAGGGTAGGGGCATGCGGGAGGGAGGTGGGGTCGCCCGGGAAAGGGAAGGACGACATGCCGAAAAGGGTTCAGTCATAAGTCCCAGTTCGGCGGGGCTGATACCGATAAGCGACACCAATCATCAGATCCCGAATGAGGTCAGATCAGAACCAACGAAAAAGACGCGTTAGCTCACAAATCCTGAAAGATCAGACAGGTCAGTCAGTCGCGCATGACCAGATTCGCGAAGCACAGCTTCCACCAATTCATTCCCTGTGTTCCATCATGATTTCAATTCGCGACAAGTTCACTTGCTCATGATGAATCCGCACTGGCTTCATTTGACCCCCCCTTCAGGCCATCGTCCGTATGTACTCTAAAGGTGGGGGGATCTGATTACTGCGGACGGCTTTCAATGTCTGGGAAGACAATCAGAAGTTATAGGCTCGACCACCTCCACACATTTAGAATCTGAAAAACGTTGGGAACCGATAGGAAATAAACATCTTGTACCCCAAGATGGAGGAGATGATGGCTACATGACCCGATACGGAGGCTATTTCTTCCGATATTACCAAAGACCCGTGGTCTTACCACGGGCTCACTCGGTGGCGGTCTGTGATCAGGTAAACCCCCGATCATAGTCATTCAGAGGGCGAACGTCGTGTGAGCGTTTCGCTGCTTCTGAGTTTGGCTCATGATCCTCGCATGAGTTCACACGCTCCTCTTGGGTCCAAGGTGCGAATACTGCAGGTGGTACCACCCGCCCCAGAAACGTAAACTCCGGGCACAAACCTGGATCTGGTCTCAAAAGATGTACCACCGAGACCCCCCGTCTTCGGTAGAGCCAGCATTCAAATTCGCGGTATTCGTTTACGGATTGGGGTTCTTGTAGAACAAGTCCGGGACTCGGTTCAAGACTGGCCTGTTACCTGCGTTCTCCTTTCCGGTCATTGAGACATCTTCTGTCGATACGAAATTACTTTGTGATGTGTGTATGGCACAGATAGTTGTTTCTATCGCCTAACGAATCTTTGGCGAATGCAAAAAGCATAGCCAAATTGACTTTGCGAACGTTTTGCGTCTCATTTGTTTGTTGTACTGCAGGACCGTCTTCCCCCACAGGCTTGATGAAAACGCGTCGTTCTCGAGCAGAGGGGGAGGGGGAGGATCCCCGTGGTCCGTCTAGATGAAGTGAATCAGGAAACAACCTCTCCGGGAAGAGTCCAGGGAGGGGGGGTACCGACGAATCTTTATCGCTTCACCATCTCTGCACGCTAAAGACAGAGCATTATTTAAACAGATCTCCTCTGGCCGTTTACCGCTTCCGGATGAGGATGTTCTGAGCTTCAAGCGACCTACAAAGTCCGCGCCGGAGGTTGGACGTTGGTGGTATCGCTGATCGTTGAACGGATATCGTGGAGAAAAAGAGTGGGTACTTAGAGGTGACGATGGGATTCTTTGTTTCTTTGTTGGATTCTGCACGGGTAGCAACAAGGATTAGCCCTGACTACCCAACCTTGCACACCCACATCCGGAATGAGACTGAGAAAGGAGAGCTCAGTTGTGATGAAAACTGGAGATGAAGCTGCAGCAATGACATCACGACGCCCGTTCTGTCTCTCTTTTCCTCCTACTATTTGGTATTTACCTTCGTTTACCGATCTTTTGTGGCCAGGGAAACTAAAAGCAGAAATAAATAATTATGAGCAATATTGAAGAAGCATATCTAACCAGCAGATACAGCGACTACTACTTATGAAGAGTAAAACACAAAGCATAGAAGAGTAAAAGGAGAGGATTGGAGGACCCGTATTGTGACATGGGAGAGAATAGAAGGAGGGGTGTGGCTGCGACGAAGGGGTATGACGGAGCCCTGTCTGCTGCCGAGGAAAAGGGGAGAAGGGACGTGGAAGAATGGGGTCCATCCGAGGGAATGGGAGAGGGAGATACGACTAGTCATGTTGGCGCATGAGGCAAAGTCTAGGGTAATAGACAGTGGACAAGCGCTTGCGTGCGGTGGTCGGGTTGGTTCGAATCGAGTGCAGTGACGTGACGTGACAAAGACGCTTTCGAGGGAGATAGATGTGTGCGTGTGCTTTTGCATGCGGCGTTGTATTTCGAGCCGAGGAAGATGATAGGAAAACAGTGTCCGTAATATCGAGCCGTAAAAGAAACAGAAAAAGAAAAGGGGAAACAAAAGGCAGGATAAAACGAGAGTTTGAGTGAGGACAGGGTAAGATCCCTCCCTCATTTGTCCATTATAGAAGAAACAAGTATTTGAGCTGTGCTTCCCGGCAGAGTAAAAAGGGAGCGCGGGGGGGGCCGCGAAAGAAGAAGCCGGTTCGAGTCAAGTGCAAGCAGATCACGAGACAACACCTCCAGCGCCAGTAACGACGAAAGAACCATAGTTGACCAAGACGTGAGAGAGAGTCTCGAGGTTTGAAACAGTTTGGGCCTTTCTACCACTGGTTCCGGCGGCAGAATCTGTCGCTGTCGATCCTGCTGAGGAGGAAGTGGTCGATGGGCGAATGAACGGCTGGGAGACTTGGAGGGATGCTTGCGATGCAGCACCGGTTGAAGAAGAAGAAGAAGAAGAATACGTTGACGACGACGACGACGACGATGAGGAAGAGGTCGTAGGCGGAGGGGTGGAGGACGAGGTGGTGGGCGGCGTGTAAGTGGAAGTAGGGGGTGTGTATGTGCTAGTCGGAGGAGTCCAGGTGCTTGTCGGAGGAGTGTAGGTAGACGAAGGTGCCTGCCAAGTGGTGGTAGGCTCCGGTGCTTTCCAAGTGGTTGTGGGTTGCGGTGCAGGTACCGCATCCGTGAAGTCCCACTCGATCTGAATCACACCCAAATCTTGACTGGCAAGAGCACTGAACAAGCCCTCACTCAAGTCGAGACCTCCGTAAGGACAACCGGGGCAAGTGTCTTGAACACTCGCAGTGACTGTTTTACCACCGTAAGAGACCCAGACGGTCTTGCCGCACATGCCCGAGTTCATTTGAGCGGCGTTCATAGCAACAGTGTAGGCAGAGTTGCCGTTGTAGTTACCACATGAACCGAGACCGACGGAGGTGTCGTAGAAGGTGGCTCGAGAACCGGAGTAGGATCGTTTGTAGAGGGCCGGGTTAGAAGAGGAGTCAACGGCGCCAGCGCCGGAGACAGATCTTCGGGCAGCGATCGGCGCAGCAGAGGTGAAGGAAGCCGCGGCCAAAGCGAGCGTGGCAAGGAAGGTGAAGGATACCATGGTAGTGGATGTGATTGTTTGTTTGTTTTTGTTTGTTGTTTGTGTTTTGTTATTGGTTGTATCTTCTTTCGATTGGAAGAAAATCAAACGAAAATGAAGAAAACCGAACTGGTTGAATGAATGTGTGTATCCGTAAAGAATGTGGGTGTCGTTGAATGAGATCAACGAGTAATGAGAAACGGAACGAGAACGAGAACGAGGCGGTGCGAGTTTAGTTCTGAATGTTGGTGGTTTGTTGTTTTATTGATGGTTGAATGTGAGGGGTTTCGGTTGGGGGGTCGGGAGTTGATTGTGTTGTTGTTGTTGTTGATGTTGATGGTGAGTTATCGGAAGTCTAGTTGTCGGATTGTTGGTTGTCGGGTTGTCGAAAGTCGGAGTAGTCGGAGTGTGCTTCTAGACTATCTTTATATCATGTTCTGATATCTTGATAGTTGGAAGTGAATGGGAAAATACGTCTAGTATCTATCGTCTTTTCCGTTCTGGCGGCTGGCGGCTGGCGGCTGTTGGTTGTCGTTTCGTTTTCGATTCAGCGAAGAATCAAAGGAGAATGACAGGGGATGAGAATTCAGATGATGCGAAACGGCGGATCAAAGGAAAGGACAGTGTGTGTATGTGTGTGTGGTTGCTGTAGGTCTCGAGATTAAGAAAAGACAGTGGTGTGGTTCTCAAGTGAAGAAGAAGCTTTGAATCCGAGAGAAATTTTTTCTTAAGGTGGGGATCTCCTTTTTTTTTTCTTCTTTTATTACGAGGAAGAAGGAGTTAAATAAACAAAGGAAGACTCGAGGCCGCGAGTCAAATTCGGGTGTATGTTGGGTAGCGAATGTGGGTTGTCGTCGAGTCGAGTGTTGACGATACTGATACTGGAACTGTTGTTGGTCGAGGGTGCTTGAGGATAGACGTGGTTGCCGGATATGAGAAAAGAGTCGAAGAGATGGGAAGAAAAGAAACCAGAAAAGAGAAAGGAGAAATAGGAGAAAAAATTAGGGGAAGAGGAGAGCGGGTCTCTTTTGAAAAGGTATCGCGATACGACGGGGATTCCTTCACACGAGCTGAGGGAGGAGAGAGAGAGCAGCGAATGATGCCAGCGGGAGAGAGGTACGATACAGGCAAAAGCAAGCAAAGCAGAGCAACTGATGGATTGACTGATTGACGGACTGATTGATTGATCCCCTGATCCCTCGAATGAAAGACATGCCATCCCCCTTTGCCCTTGCGCCTTGCCCTTGCCTCTAAGCTGTTGTTTTCCTGGGGGTTGCCGGTCTAACCTTTTCCGTTGGGTATGGTTCGCAGTACCCCAGTCTCGACAAAGGCCCCGCCCGGCCTGGGAATCTGAGACGAGGGGGACGACAAGCGAGCGAGCAAGTGAGTCCGTTGGATGTGTGGTCTGCGTGGTGTGTGTGTGTGGTGTGTTGCTTTAGGGGGGGGGGAGGGGGGGAGAGGGGCAAGGAGAGGAGGGAAAGGAATACCAGGGGGAAGGACAATGGG
>JANGFI010001282.1:0-11944 GCA_025758705.1 Goffeauzyma gilvescens
ACCTCCACCCTTTTCCCCCCCCCGGGGAAAGGCATTCCCCCAGCCCCCCGGGGGGGCCCACTCCGCCCCCCCCCCCCCCCCCCTGGCCGGTAACTCCGATGTCAGGCTCGAACTCTTGGGAAATTTCCGCCGACGAAAAATCATCCTGTGGGAATTTCCCCGCGTGATAAAGGTTTCCTCCCAGAAAAGAAGCGAAAACAAGGCAAACGGACGGACGAGATGGAGCACCAAGAGGCATGACGTGTAATATCTATCTATCTAACTTTAGTGGGCACTTGGTTCGGACTTGAATGCCCCAATCGGGTCCGGAACAAGGCGCTCCTGCTATGATTAATCATCCTTCTGTTGGTCATCCTACTGAATCCTGCGACTCCGTCTCTCAGAACGATTAACTCAGCTTGTAAGCCTCCCAAGTGAGAACGCCGTCCGGTTTATACCCAAGACCATCAGTCGGACCATCTCCTCATCTTGGCAGTCATCTTTCTCGTTACCAGAAATGTCTGCTCACTGCGCTCGGCCCCACAGTGGAACAGTTTTGTGCATCATCTTTGCCGTCTCTCACCTTGGAACGCAATACCCGGGCCGTACATGCATACCTCTAAAGGACGAGAGGTCCGGCTGGCCTGATGATATTTGAGCGAAAGTGCAAAGCCCGAGAACATACCACAATCACGGACTCAGCATTCTCCATCTCTCTTTTCCTCTACTTCTTTTTCCGTCAAGAGGGCCATTAACCGTCTCGTTGATGGATCAGCTTGGACGCAATTTCTTGTCATGTCCTCCTCAGTTTACCCCCAAGCTCTGGTGTTCTCACGATGTGAAAGGTGGAATGAATCGAACTAAAAGGACTTGGTAGGAAATCATGATCGAATGATAACGTTTCCCACGGTTGGGAGCAGGGGGGACGGGATATTCTCAGAATATGTACGTATCGAAATATTGTTGTGATTTGTCGAGTCGCAATCTGCAAATAGCACCCACCGCGATACACCCAAAACGAGGATAAACATGAAAATGACGCGCGAAATCATCGAGATCGTCTTTGTGAGCCTCACTTCTTCGACCTCCTCCTTTCAAGACCGTTTGATATTGTGTGATATTCTCTCGTGCAAAGACTCTTATTCCTCTTATACACACCTCCCTTCCTTTTCCGCACTTCCCTCAACCTTCTAACGGCGGCCAGGTAGAGTCAGAGTACGCAGAACAGAGGTGCTGTGGTGGCTGCTTTCTTGGAACAACTGCTTTGACGAAAAAGGCTTCTAAAAGTGACGTTCGACGAGAATGCTCGTGGTGCATGGTATCAGTCTCTGTTGCCCTGCCTTTACCCCCCCCCCCCCCCTCCCCGAGGGTTCTACGTTCCCTCGCAGAGAAAAGCTTAACGCTATCGATTCTGCGCAAAGTATCATGATTACTGCAAATACATAGAGAGATCGCCTGAGCCCCACTTGTCGGTTACTCTGGCCGTTGATTTCCCAAACTAAGACGTCGAGATCATTTGACTCGATGGTCGTAGTTCAGCCCAGATTTGGAGTGATCGCAAGCAAGTGGCAGTACCCCTAGGGGCTTTCCTGTAGACCACCTGACTGCCGCTGAAATTAGGCCACGAGCTACAGGGTTTAGCTAAGTACTTGAGTTGTTTCGATAGCAAAGAAGCCTGAAAGGGTGAAGCAGACTGGAACACCTGGCAGGACATCGAATATCCTATCCGGAGATGAAGCGGGCGGAAATCCCGGTCCCGGTCCCGAGCCCCCCCTCTTACCCGCTGTCCTATCGTGCGTATTTGCTGACGTAAACTGTGGACTCGCGTCATTTGGGAACAATTTTGAGAAACGCCGGTTGGACCGATCGCATGGCGGACTAACGTCGAGAAACCTGGGGTTAGAAAAAATTATAACAGCGGTCGGGTCGGGTAGTTAAGCAGATGATTGCATCTTGCCAAATTTTAGGTGTGTTCTGATTGTCTGACTTGTCTCCACAATAGCATACTGAGGTATTGACGAATTCGCAAAGACCACGCTCCAAGATGGCACCGCAAGAGGTTATCCTCTCCACTTCGTCTTCGACGCCATTCCCTTACGCATCCACCTCCTCCACCTCCTCTTCCCATTCTTCCGGCAAGCGCACCGGCTTCGCCCCTCCCGCATTCTTCAACAATGCAGCTCGATCCTCTGCCGCCTCTGCAACTCAACTAGCCAGCTCATCTTCGATCACTCTCCACGACTTGCAATCCGCAACCGTTCTCCAGACGTACAAGCCGAGCGTATCTGGCCTTAATGGGTTGGGCTACGTCCAGAGCCGGGACGGGCTCGGTGGAGGTGGAATCTTCGCCGCACAAGAAGGCAAAGGGATGCTCTCATTCTGGGCTTGGCAGAAACAGCAAGTCCTGCACCGTATACATCTTCCTGAGAAGTTGTCCTGTTTCACTGTTTCCCCCGATGGAATCTGGGCAGTCGGTGGTAGTTCCACCGGTCACATCTATCTTTGGGAGATCGCATCTGGTCTCTTGCTTGCATCGTTCGATGCGGCTTACCGACGTCTTACAGTTCTTCGATTCACACCGGATTCTTCACTCTTACTTATTGGTTCTGAAGATTCGTCTATAACCGTTTATTCTCTTGCGAAACTCGTCGATAACGAGAGCAGTAATACGATCCCGAGTCCCTACACCGTTTTGAGCGATCATACACTTACGATCACGGATCTTCAAGTCGGAAAAGGAAAAAGTGTGGATTGCCGCGTTTGGTCTACTAGCTTAGATGGAACCGTCAAGGTCTGGGCATTGAACCCGCCTTGTTTATTGACGAGTTTCACACTCCCTGTTTCACAAATCCCAACGTGTCTCGCGGTCGACCCGCTCGAGAGGTACTTCTACGTCGGATCATCTACGGGAGCAGTCCATAAAGTCTCATTGTATAGAAGAAGAAGAGAAATGGGTATGGCGGGAAGGTCAGAGGAAGGAGAAGAGAGTGCGGCAGATCATAGTTTGGGTGAACAGGTCGTGGCGGTCGGTGGAGCCGGTTTAGGTGGAGAAAGTGTCAAGATTGGGGAGAATGAGGAAATCAATGGGAAAGTCAATCTTGAGTAAGTTAAAGCGCGAGAGACATGTGCCTGTTCATTGTTTGTTAGCTAACGTCTCTCCCCTCTTTGCCGTCCTTACCCCATTTCAATTACTAGTTCCCCAATCACCTGCCTTTCTCTCTCCCTCTCTCAATCGCACTTAATCACCGGTACCTCCTCTGGCCACATCTACGTCCACTCTATCCCCTCACACCAACTCGTCCGTACCATCGTCACGCACGTCGGTTCTCCCGTCTCTTTCCTCTCTACCCTCTTGAAGCCAATTGACATCGCCGCCGGTCTATCCGAATCGATTTCACTCGGGAACCATCTGACGGGCGCCGGGTCGAACGGAACTGGGAAAGGAGGTGACGGATGGCCGATCATGGATGTCCGTCAATTTGAGAGAATGAGAGTAGGCAAGCAAGGTAGAGAAGAGCAAGAAATTGGAGTTCTCCTTCAACCGAATCAAGGAGTAGATTCGAAAGAGATTCAAGAGCTTGATACGCTCGATGCCGACCAGGAAGCCGAGTCCTCAACAACGGCGTTGGGTGGAGCACGAGCGGGCATGATGGGAGTTAACTCGGACGCAACTCAACGACTCTCAGCGCTCGAAGAGGAAGTAGCTGTTCTTCGAAATCAACTGAAACGGGCCAAGCAGATCAATGGTCAAATGTGGACCGGGATCGTGGACAAGGTGTTTGCGGATGGAACCGGTGCCGGTGCCGGTGCCGGCGCCGGTGCCAAGAGGCAAAAGAAAGAGGCGTCCACATTGAATACAGTGGGGCCAAACTCGTCGGAAGACAACGAAGAAGAAGAAGAAGAGGAGGTGGAGGAGGACATACAGATGATTGAGTGAACTGGGGGACTTGCCTGTCCATGTCTGTAAGGCCGAAGGAGTCCAACGGAATACAACGCCACCCATTACTCTCACCCTCAAAGCCTTATCCTTCTTCCAGTCTAATCCAGAATCACTCTTTAACGGTGCTTTCTATGTGTGTATATACTTCCCGGTGCATCATGATTCCATCTTCTTTCCCATGCCAGTCTATATTCAGACTATCAACGTCGTTGTTCCCTTGGATATCCAAGGAGTTGCCCTGTACCCGCTTCCACTTCATTCCATTGAATCTTATCCCACCCGAGATACAAAACAGCAGAGTGTCTGTCGTTGTTACTCCGAATGGACGTTGGTTGGTTGGTTGGTTATCTGTCTGAATGGGGCATGGCCAAGATGAATGCGGCGGTCGTACACGTGTTTGTTGCCTCCCCCATCCCATCCCATCCAGATCAAACTCCGTCCCTTCTTTTTGTGATTACCTCTTTACTGCTTCTACCTCTCTCTCTCGTCGAACGCGTCCTCTCTTTTAATCTTTTTACCCTCCCCCCTCCCCGCGCCCACCTTTTTCCCTCGCGCCAGACACTCGTTATCGAAGCCTGTCCTAACATGCCCCTGCCGCCACGCCCTCTCTTCCCGCGCCCGTTCTTTAGATCAGAACCAAAGTAAATTGGGGGGGGGGGGGGGGAAGCGAAGAGAAGGGCAAAGGATGTGCTGCCTCTCCTCCCATGCCCAGGGTCTACCATTCCCGTCGTTGCGTAGCGTCGTCTTCCTCCTCGTCCTGTCCTGTCGTTTCGTTGTCGTTCGTCGTCGTCGTCGTTCGTCGTCGTCGTCGTCGTCGTTTGTCATTCGTACGACAGAGGAGGCTTGGCAAGATGGTTGTGGTCACCTGATCAATTCAATCTCACACAAAGAGTCCTCCAACTGGACCGGGTTTTCCTGTTCTCTCAATATGGATTCAACACGCTGGCTGTAGGTACGACCAACCCGACTGATAGGTGGATAGAAGTCTGAACAGACTGAAATCTATAGAAAGGTAATCACCTCACATCACCTAGCACACACACACACACGCACACATACACACACACACACAGACACACACACACACACACCCCTCCCTATCATGCGCTGTCCCTCGTGACAACACCTTCTCTTCATGTTGATTCGAGTCATCTAGAATTCCGTAAAGTCATGACTACCACCAACCCCTCTCCTCCGTGCTAACCATCCCCCTTCTTACCCGCCAACCGTGCTAACCAATCGCCCCCCCCCCCCCCCCCCCGCCCACGCGATTCCTACCTTGCCCATTTGCCTATGTTATCTTTCCTTCTCGCAGGTTCACCGTACAACATTGCCCGGATCATCGAGTTTGTACCAGCTGAAGCTGCAAGACATAGCTTGACATCTCAAAAACCACCGAGTGAAGAGAGGCACGTCCGATTGGCATTCTATTACAGGCAAAGCGAGGTGAGGCGAGAGACAGCTTATGGTCAGGATAGGCCTGGCTCGCATCAAAGGGGGGGGGGGGAGGGCGCGCGTCAAGCGACCCATATCCCCCGCCCCTCCGCCCTCCTTTCATCCTCCCCAAAACCCAAAAAGCACAGTAGAGCGACGGTGCCTTCGCATCTTCGTCTCGTCGCCATCGAGTGATGGTGGGATCAGGGGTTGGGAGGGTGTCATCTTGAGACTAAAGAGCTTCATCAATGTACTAACCTATACATCATGACCCCCTTTCTCCATCCCCTATTCTTCCCTTCCCCCCCCCCTTTCTCGCCCTAATCCTCGTACGCGACGCAACCCACCGCCAATCCTTTGAATACAACAAACCCTCCCAATCGAATCCTCTAGGTATCGGGAAGAACAGCCTCCGATCACCGCTTACTATTTGCCGCCATCCACTCGGAAGTGCATCCGATCTCCTGGATCCGTGCGAAATGCTATGTTCGTCATCGAGAAAAAATCCAAGACCTCTCGGATTGGAAGAAAAGACCGGACCATTTTCATTACCTCAAGCTGTATGATCCGTATAGTAGGAGGGAATACGAGCTGATACGAACGGACTTGGTACAAAATAGTGGGTCTCTTCCTCCATTTGCTGATCTTTCTTCTCCTTCTTACCCCAAAGGATGTCTGTCGATGAAGCTCGGCCCGTGTCGATGCTTGTCCCATTCTTCAGTCTTCCATGCTGTATGTATCCCCACGTAAAGGCCCCCCCAATAGCTGACCCTGGCCTCTCATCTCCCTCCACAGTTCCTCCCCTCGTCCGCATAGCCCTCATCGATCGATATGAGTTCATCGCCGCCGAGAAGGAGATCGTGCCTGACCTGACCGATAGCTTCAGGACGTGTAACACCTGCGAGAAGTGGGCGTCAAGTCAAGAAAGTGTGCGATGCGAGTGAGTAGTGGTGCTGTACCATCGGCCAATCATTATCAGCACAGACGTGTACCCGTAAATTTCCTCTAACCGGCCTGCCTGCCCTGCACCTTTCTCCACAGAACATGCAAGCTCTACTACCACATGTCGTGCGTTCAGCCGGAATTACAATCGAAACCGGCTAAAGGCTACAGCTGGGTCTGCCTCACATGTATAAAATCAAAAATGATGGCTAGCGGTGAGCTCGAGGCATCGGATGCTCAGGCGGCGGCACAGATCATCCCGATGGGAAGAAATACGATCCGGGTGCGGCCGGCTGCGGTATCGAAGAAGGATAAAGAGAGAAGTTTGACTCCGAATCCGGATCAGCCGGAGAGGTTTTTTAGAGGTTGGAACTTTCGATACTTTGGGTGAGTCTTCACATCGTCATATGGTATCATCTGTTCAAAGAACGCGCAAGAAATAAAAGACACAGCCGACGGCGACCTGTGCTGACTAACGCTGTGCCCTACCCCTTGCCTACTAAGACAATACACCGACGCCTGGGACACTTTAGATCCAGACGACTACATCTGGCCGCGGCTGGCCATTCGGTTAGGACAACGGTATCAGGCGAACGTTCCCGATTGGGTTGACCAACCCAAGCTCAACGAGGAACTAGGACAGGAGGACCTGCCGGAAAGGGGGACAGATGACCGGAATAAAAAAACAAGCGTCCTGATGTCAAAACCAGCAGACCACCTGGGCTCATTCATGACCCAGGTCAGGTCGATGAAACTCGTGTTGCCACCTTCAGATCTCGAGGTACAGATCAAAGCACTCCTTCTCAACTCTTATCAAGGTCCCAGTATGGCGATGAGGACGCTAGAAACGTGCAAATTGGCCGACTTCCGGTATATCAAAGATATGACCGATACCGAACTCAAGTTATTCGAGGCGCAGGTTGAAAAATATGGCGCACTGGAACATCACTCTACAGCCAAACAGATTCACAGGAAACCAGGAGAGACCGTCAGACTGTACTACCGCTGGCGAAATCAAAAATTGGCCGAGGAGAATCGCAAGATACGGGAAAGCCGGCAGGTAAAGGCCAAGGCCCAACCGAACGGTCACAAGGCAACAAAGGGAAAAAAACATGCCAAGTCTCTGCCTCACGCACCACTTCCATCAGCTTCATCTGCCTCTGCTATTCTCAATATGCAGCGAGATTCCACACCGGAGTCAGATGCAGAAGGATCGATATGGGAAGAAGGCGATATACCAGACAAGACGCCAACATGTGCGATCTGTACTTCTCGAAAGGCACCCAAATGGTGGAAGGCACCCCGTTTCCAAGGCGGGTCATACCTTTGTGACCACTGCGGTCTGTCTTATCGAAAGTATGGAGTCGCCACCGCTTATAATAAACTAAAGCTGGACAGACGGAATAATCCCGAGAAAAGAGAAGGTTCACCGGCGGATGGACCGATGTCAAAACGTCAAAGGACTTCATCAGTCATTCCCTCACGGCAAGCGACGCCCCCGCCGCCACCACCACCACCTCAACCTTGTCTTCTTTGCTATGAACAGGAAACAGACAAGAAACCGTTGGTCAGTTGCAAGAATTGCACATTGACCGCTCACATCGGGTGCTATGGTATTCCAGACAAGGACGTCTCCCCCGATTGGCTTTGTGACCCATGTGCGAACGAAAAGAATCTGGCCGCAAGCCTTGACGTGTATTGTGTGCTCTGTCCCACAAAACTGCTCGACAAGATCCGTGCTATTCCTAAAAGCGTCAAGGTACCGCCCGAATTCGACTTTTTGCAAGTGATGCGTCCGACCGAGGGTTACAAATGGGTTCATCTGCTATGTGCGCTGTATACAAAGGAAGTCAAGTTCTCGGACGCGGAGCGAATGAAGCCTGTGGAGGGTATCATGGATATCAGGGCTTTCAAAGACGAGGTGAGTTTGAAGCTACCAAGAGAAAGAAAGCTGTTGATAATGAGTGACATCGTGCTGATCCGCCGAGAGATTTTCCTCCCATTCTGTCTTTTCAGACCTGCCCGTACTGTGCCGAGCTTGGTGGCGCCGTCGTCAATTGCAATACATGCAACGAGACTTTCCACACGTCATGTGGTTATCTTTCTGGCTGTACATTCGGATTCCAACTCCAGGAACCTTTGAGCGAAAAAGCACTGGTGAAGATACCGAAGAAAGACCGGATACCGAGCATTCCCTTCGACAACAAGATTGGTCGTCTCACGCCCGTTGCTTGGTGTAGAACGCATAGCAGTCCCGGCGAGTTGGGAGTGGAGTCACGAGCGGCGTACAAATTGTCTGATCTGGACAACACGACAGTGGCCGCCGCAAGTGTCACCGCGTCTGTCGTCCACCCGCCGAGCGCAATGCAAGTCTACGCACAGCGGTATAAAAGCATCCCCTCATCTTCTGACGAAAATGGTGGTGGTGCTCCTACTTTCCCATTACTCCGAAAGGCAGAACGAGTGGAATCTTTTGCGATCTCGACGGGCGCGTTTGAAGATATAATTCCGGAAGATGACGACGACATCAAGCCTGAAGATGACGAAGCTATCAATGCAATCGTGGCAATCCAAGAGAAGAAGATGGATCTGAAAGCAGAGTATGGAAAGATCGTGACCTGGGCTGCGAAATGCGAAACCTGTGGGACGGACGTGAGCCCGAGATGGTATCAGGTTCCGAGTGTTACTCGCTTGGAAGAGTTGAATGGGAACGTCCCCTCGACGGTGGAATCGTTATCTTCCGCTTCCACTTCGAACCCTTCATCACGGTCATCATCACCGTCCACATCGGCTTCCACTACGACTCCCAAATTAATCCTCTCACTCAACAAGAACAACAACAACCACAAGAATCAAGCGGCGAAGAAGAAGAAGCGATATTCGAAGATATGTCATCAATGCCATCATAGTCGAATCTATCAGGGTCAAACCCGGCCTCCAGCGTTTGAAATCGAGAACATTGTATGACATACCCCACCCTAGCCAACCCCATCATCCGCGTTCACGAGGAATGCGGATACGAGTATAACACGACCACGAAACGAACCCCCTTTCCCCTTCTTGAAAAGAATGGCGTAGCATGCTGAGCCATGTAGGACGTGTCACATATAGCACAGCAATGACCAGTAGCACGCCAACAATGCATAATCACGCACATCATTAGACATGACGCAGACAGACGGACAGGGAGACTCGCCACATGTGTCTCATGGACTGGAAAGGCAGGACCGCCCCCTCACCTCCGATCTCTCCCTGGATGTCGGCAGACTTCCTATGTCTAAGCTGATAATAGAGATGATAACTTATGATCGACAGCGAGGATCGACCCAGAAAGCACTCGGGTTTCTTGTGGTCTGCCTCAGAAGTTGGATATTTTTGATTATGACAATGAGAAATTACATCAACCAAAACATCCCTTCAGCAGAAATGCTGAGACCTCCACTCCATAGCACTTTGCTTGTCAGGTGGGAAAGAGTCACCAAAGTGTCCGAAATGTTCCCTTTCTACTTGACATAAAAGGCACTGATAGGTTCAATCACTCTCGTCGTAAGTACTACGCACCATCCCAAAAGCATCATCAAGGTCCCATGATTTCAGTTCAGCTTCTGGATACGCACTTGACGGCAAATCACTCCTAGAATCTACATCTTCGGCGAGCGAAAATGGCTCATCATTTCCAGATACGCCTGCTGCTCCACTGAAAGATGATGAGTTGTATCCTTGTGTGGTAGTATCGCCTTGCAGCAAAGTAGTGGCAGGTGTTGGATTGGTAACAGCAGACGTGTCTGGTGGAGAGTGTCTGTCAGCTGAGGTACAATTGCTATATAAATGAAGAAAAGTCTGGCAGGGGACTTTCACTGCACATGCATGTCCCGGCTAGGGAATGGGAAAGGCTTACCTGGGAGAGAGCGAGAGAGACTGCTTGCTGACGCAGTGCCCCGACGTCCTGAATTGGATGTAAGGGTGGAGAGTGTTTGTCAGCTGAAGTGAGATTGCAATTTATAAACAAAGAAAAGTCTGGCAGATGATTCTTGCCATATTTGCATATACTGGGCAAGGATGGGGAAGGCTCACGTCGTTCGGGTCCATGCCTGGTACCCCACCTGCTCTGTAATTGATCACTGACCCCCTGTGAGATGAGAAACCTATAACACGATGGACCTAGGGATTCCAAAATGCTGCCCGTTTCGTTCACCCCTTTTGTCGTCACTGTGATTGCATACTCCACTACTCCAACTTGAACTTGAACGAGTTTATTCATCACAAACAATACAGGCCCCTCACTCTCAGTTTCGATCCTCAACTGTAATCCCCAAGGCATTTCATCATTGAAGTTCTCGTCTGTTATCCATACATTTGACCCTGACTTATTGAGTTTGGAGCTTGTTACATAGGTCCTCGTAGCTGTGATCGCCTTATGTAGTAGCGCCTTACCTTCATTGTTTGGTAAATCCGTTGGGTTCTCTATGAATGTGAGGCCAGTTTGTAAGATCCTTGTCTTCATTTTCCAAGTCCCTTCTTCGTTCACCATTCTGCTGGGGATTCCATTCTCAATGAAGCCGATGACCGATTTCTGGAAATTTGGAAACCATTCTGATGCATCAGCTCTAATATTCACTTTCGAGAATCCTGTATTGTTTGCGTTTGGTCTATCTTGAGAAGCCTGCATTGTGACGGTGGCAAGTGTGTTGTTGTGAGCTGTGATGGATCTGTCAATTCTTGTGGAATGTGGAATGTGGAAAGTGGAATGTGGAATGTGGAATGTGGAATGTGGAATGTGGAATGTGGAATGTGGGAAGTGGAATGTGGAATGTGGAATGGGGAATGTGGAATGTGGAATGTGAATGAAATATGTTTTCATTCCATTGCAACCATTCTTCCGACATGTCTGAGCGGATGGATTGGCTCTTTATATACACATTCCCCCATCCTGATGGTAAGCGTGCTTGTCGGGGTCATGCTGCCATTCAACACGGAGACAGAACAAAGGAGGGATTCGACACTGAGTTGGTGAAGCCTGTATGGCCTACACGGCAACCGGTATGACCTACTGGGTACTAACTGGTGAGATACCAGTATAAGATTTCAAAAAGATGTGTTCCATTGTGTATGACTCAGCAGAACCTTGGTCAGACGCAACATACGGGGCCTTTAACTATCCTTTATAATTTTGTTGAACTCGTGAGAACCATATGTCTGGTTCTGGGCAACAAAGGATCGAATGACTCTGACTGATCAAAGTGAGGGAGAGAGATATCAAGATAAAGGAATCCTTCTTTTGGATTCGTGACACTGGACTTGGCCCCTTAGTGCCTTTAGTGTTTTAGAGGAGGAGGAGGAGGAGGGGGGGGGGGGAGGTTACAGGTGGGAAATGAAGCAGTGCCTTTGTCAATGTCCAAATAGAGACGATACCCTCAAGAAGTCTTCGTTCCATTCATACCTTGCACAGCCGGTTGGAGGGGGGTAGGGGTGGCGGTCGGTCGGTCGGTCGTGATCTCCCTAGGACCCGGTCGTGCGCCGCGTCCCCCACTCCCACTCAATCTCCTCTCTTCCCCTGCTTTAGGCCCCAAACGATGTCCGTGTCCTTTCCCCATCCAAGTATCTGCCTATGTCCGCTTCATCCTCCGTTTCCCCTTCCCCCCCAACCCC
>JANGFI010001283.1:0-11953 GCA_025758705.1 Goffeauzyma gilvescens
ACAAAATCACACCCATCCCACCCCTTCTCCCCTCCCCCTTCCCCGGGCGGCGGGGTGCCGGCCCGCCCAAAAGGCGCCGGGGGGGGGAGCGGGGGGGCGCCACTTGCCACTTCATATCTCTCCGTGCAAAGGTCGTCGTAATAGCCCATCTCTAAAATTGGTATTGGGCGATCGGACGCGTGTTGGCGGATTTTATTTGGCCACTGTCGCCGTCTTCCTAGTCTTGGGATGTGCATGGCCAACAAAGTAGCCGGCGCGGCGCGGGGGAGGGGGAGGGGGGGCAATATCCAAGGGCGAAAGAAGAGAGGGAGGGGAGGGTCATGGTGAGAAATCCATCCCTTTTCCCGGGTTGCTTTTGCTTATCTTTCCCCCGAACACCTCCCTTCCCCCCCCCCCTGGGCGTCCCTTCCCCCTCCATTCACCCTTCGATCCAAGCCCCGACTCCCACGCTCCAAATGCCGTTGTTCCCGGGCCCTCCCTCCCTCTCCTCATCGCCCTGCTGCCCCTCCCAATATAAAACCACACGCGTCTCTCTTCCCCCCCCCCCCCCCTCCCATGCCTTTTAATGAAATCTTTTGGGGGAAGCTGAAGATTTCCGGAGACTAACGACGGGCGAATACCCCGTAGAGGCCGTCAGAGCCCAGGGAGACGAGTTACGAGAGAGGCCCCGAAAAGGAAAAGCGAAAACCACACAATCGCAATTCGCAATCGTGATCTCCCCACAGAATTCAATTCAAGATTATCCGCCACTGTCATTCTCTCACGCCCCCTCTTCCTCTCCTCTTATGCCCCTTCTTGCGCCATCGCCGGTCCTACATCCTATGCTCCAAGTATCTCCCTCATCGAACCAAAGAAAGAAAGAAAGAAGGGGGGGAAAGGGGGGGGGGGAAGGCCATCGACAGAGGAGGAAGAAAAGAAAGAGATAGGATTGGCGGAAATTATTCGCCCCCCCCCCCCCCCGGGCCTTTGCTCTGGAATTGGAAGAGGGGGAGGGGGTGGGGCTTCTGTTGAAACAGGTAAGCAGTTGGATGAAAGGAACGGAAGGGGTCGGAGTTTATATATATCTTGCAACGTCTTTTGGTCATCCCAAGTTCGCCCTATCGTCGTAGAGGAATCATCGTGTAGCCTTCTTGTTAGATGGAGTTGACGAGTTCGTACACGTTTCATACATCAACAACGACTGCGGTGACTACTCTCCAATCGGTTCATTACCTTCATTGTTTGGGTCATTCTTTTCTTTAGGTGGACGTTAATACATCCGACCGACGACTCGCGAACACTCGACACCCCTCCCCGACCCGGTCCCATCCACTCCCCGAATCCACACTTCATCACCATGTCCTCCATCCGACAACGGTCCTCAACGACCGAGCCCGGTTCCGCCGAGAAAGCCGAGCTGATGCGTCAAGCTGAGCTCAAAGAACAGCGTGAAGCTTCCGAAGCTGAACTCTCTACCGGCCAAAAATTCGTCCCTCCTCAATTTACCGTTAAAGAGCTCCTCAACGCGATCCCTGCGCACTGTTACGAGCGATCAGCCATTCGTTCATCGGTTTACATCGTTCAGGACGTCATCGTGATCGGTCTTCTCTCGTGGGCTTCTTACCAAGTCGACCCTACGTTGAACCGACTCGGTCTCGGTGTTTACCCGATCGCGTACAAGCTCGTCCGAGCAGCGATCTACTCATTCATCTCCGTCTTCGTCGGTCTATTCGGCACCGGTCTTTGGGTTATCGCCCACGAATGTGGTCATCAAGCCTTCTCGTCTTCTAAAACGATCAACAACGCCGTCGGATGGGTCATCCATTCCGCTCTTCTCGTACCTTATCACTCTTGGCGAATCTCGCACGGTCGTCATCACGCCGCCACCGGCCACATGACTCGAGATGAAGTCTTTGTACCCAAGACCCGAAGCCAACAGGGTTTCCCCGCGCTTAAAGAAGATGGTGAAATCGACGGTCTGAGCTTGTCTGAACAAAGACAGCAAGAACTCGAAGAAGCCGTAGGAGACGCACCTATCGCCGTTCTCTTCTGGTTGCTCATGCAACAACTCGTCGGCTGGCAGATGTACCTCGGCCGGAACGCTTCTGGACAGAAACATTACCCGAAATACACCAACCACTTCAAGCCGAGTTCCATCATTTTCCGCCCGGATCACAGGAACCAAATCCTCGCTTCTGACCTCGGATTCGCCATCACTCTCGGTCTTCTCGGTGTCTGGACCTACTACCGAGGTTTCCGAGAAGTAGCCGTCATGTACCTCATTCCCTACCTCTGGGTCAACCACTGGCTCGTCTCTATTACTTTCTTGCAACACACCGACCCTCTTCTCCCGCACTACCGAGCGGACGCATGGACTTTTGCCCGAGGAGCACTCTGCACGATCGACCGAACCTTCTTCGGCCCTCTCGGTAACATCGCCCTCCACGGTATCTGTGAAACCCATGTCGCCCATCACATCAGCTCGAAGATCCCGCATTACAATGCCTGGGAGGCTACGGATGCTGTCAAGAACCTCGTCGGCGATTACTACATGATTTCCGATGAGAATTTCTTGGTCAGCCTTTGGAAGAACTTTAGGAGCTGTAAGTGGGTCGAAGATACCGGGGACGTCGTCTTCTTCAAGAACGCCCGAGGTGTTGCGCAGAGAGTGGCGGTGGAACAGAGTGGAGGTGTGTCAGACTCGGGAGTCGACGTTTCGGCCGACAAGTAAGTAGATTTAGGAGACAAAGAGAGAGAGAGAGAGAGAGAGAGAGATGTGTCGGAGTGAAGGGAATTCTTGAACGGGCTCGACATCGAGCGACCGCGGGCGATGCGAAACTTGAGGCCGAAAAACGAACCGAAAGATGGGGAGAAGAATGGAATCGAACGGAACACACGGAGTTGAATCGAATTCGTCAATCACCTCTCCAAATCGACTTCGATACGTTCTTGTCTCTTTCACCTCCCGTCTTGCGATCTCCGAGGTCGAGCTAGACGAAAACACGATGTCACTCTAGTCCCAGAGTCCCTTCCCCGTCTCACGTTCACGATACGAGAACCTATCTCGCTGACGACACGATCAGATAGATATCTTGGAGGAGGCCACCTGTATGCGAACACGAGAACAAACATGTACCGAATTTTCATTACCTATCGCCCCCACTCTCTTTTTTTTTTTCTCTTAGATGTCTTAGGTCTCTTTTTTCTTCCTGTCTCGCCCTTGGATGTCTTACATGACCTCGCCTTTTACATATACATACATGTCTTTCTTTACTTGTTCATACATGCCTTTCCTTTACATGTTCATACATGTATGTCCTCTACAGATACGTACATGTTTTCCCACACATAGACATATACATGACTTCCGCTCGCCGCTCGCGGCTCGACGCTCGTGGGTTCCCCTTCTCTCCCCGCGTATTTCCCTATATCTCGATCTGTACCACGGGATTTTCAACACCCTTCACACCCTTCGAGTACAAACGCAGCGTATTGTACGTCCCATTCTCAATTTTTCAATATGGCTGTTTGTTCCCTTCTGACATCTATCCCTTCGTCTATCGTTTGTCTTACCACGGGACCAACATCTTCTTGAGGATCTTCCTTCTTCTCTCGAATGATGCGAACACCCTTTGGTCCTGCCTTCCTTTGGTTTGAAGCTTACACTTTTCTCCGTCGTTTTGTTGTTTCACACAATGACCGCAGATTGGAATCGAGTCGAGTCGAATCGAATCGAATATGGTGATTTGACGGAAGGACGACATGAATATGGACATGACCATGGCCGAAGTCCGCCTCTCGAGTCCCTTGGTTCTGTTCTGAGAAGGGCGAGGATGGCAAAACTCGTCTTTTCCGGCAAAAGGGCCGACGACACATGGGCTGCAGCCGAAGTAGGCCAGGAGCCGGAGTACCTTCCTTCCTTCTTTCGCCTGCGCCTGCCTGGGCTCCCCCTCCCTCGCAATCCGCTTTCCCGGCAAACGCGGCAGCGGGGCAGGCGAAGTGGCGGAAGCTGGGAGGCAGGGAGGGATGCCGATGATCATCTCGACGTTCCCCTCGGAGAAGCGGGGCAGACAAGACAAGACAAGACACGGGGTTGAAGCATGGAGGAACTACAAGCCAGACGCCCAAGTATACTAACTGCGAGCGGAGTCGAGTTGCGTTGAGTTGAGTTGGATTGAGTTGTCCCTCGACGAATGATTTCGCAAGCCTTGGGATGGGATGGAGGTGGAGGTGGTAGGGATCCAGTGGACTTAGTCTCCGGCAAGAGTTTGGTCTCGGCTTCGGCTTCGGGTGGATGGTTAACGATCCTCAACGAAAAAGAAGGGTGGGGTGGGGTGGGGTGGGATGGGATGATGTTGGGCAGGGAACGGGCCGCTTCTATTCGGAAGATATATAGTTTAGAGGTCAGAGGTCAGTAGCTTGCGAATACCATTCAATAGCCCTATTCGAACTCATATCCCTTGAATCTCATAGAAAATATAATTGAAATCAGAATCCCTGCACCGAGAATCCTCTTCTTCTGTCTTCTTCTTCCAGTCCACTTTCCACCCCTGCTTCCACATCGACCATGTCTTCCGCTACCACCACCGCCCCCGCCGCTCTCCCAGCCGACCTCACCCGCTTCGTCGATTCCGAAGGCTACATCAACCTTGTCTCTGTTAACAAGGTGCCAGAACGTGCGAAGAGGTTGATTGGGATCTTGATTGAGAGTGTTAGTGATCGATGGAAGATTAGACACGCGGGGAACGCTGAGAGTGAGTTGGGGTGCCTTTTTCTTGTTCTCGTTCTTGTGTTTTTTTTTTTTTTCAGCTTCGTTGTTTCCTTTACCTTTCCTGTTCTTTCGCTCTGGTCATCGTCGTCGTCCTCCTCGTCGCATGCTGGCTGACATTCACTGATCTTTTTTCCCGATAAACCCTCCTCCAGCCATTGAAGAGCTCGCACCGTTATTGAAATCGATAAACCCGGCTCCTGGAATCTTGTTCTGCGCTTCGATGGTGAGTGAAAGCGATCGTCAGCAGAGAGCAGTGAGCGGATGCAAGAGGGCTAGCCCAAATGGATGGATGCGTCGGTGAAAACGCAAAAGCAAAGGGTGGATTGATTAGCTTTTTGATCAAGGGACGTGAACGTTCGAAAACGGGTAATGTTCTTGGGGACCAAGAGAAAGAGCAGGCAAGACAGAAAAAAAAATCAAGTGATCCAATCAAGAGCAGAGATCTCGAAGAGAACCAAGAGCCCAGGCGAAGAGACGAAGAGACGAAGACCAGAGAGGAAGAGACCAAAGAGGGGACACAAAAGAGAAGAAAAGAAGAGAAGGAGGAATTTGAAGAAGAAATCGAAATGAAATTGATGCAAGAGGCGAAACGATAAGCTACAGTGAAAACGGAATGAGCTACAGCAGTACTGACTCCCTCCCTCCTTCCTCGTCAATCGCTACAACTCTCCTTCTTGCTTATCGCTCTTCACTTCCCAACTTGGCCTTCTCTCTCAACTACCCAGTGGACCCCAGAAGAACAGACCACGATCCAGTCCCTCGCGAAATCCACGATCCCCGGTATCCGAACTGCCGCGATCCCCACCGGGTTACAGGTCGAAAAGGGTCCTGATGCTGTTGTAGAGTTCTTGAGGGAGAAGATTGGGGAGGTCATGGCGGGAGAAGCGAACTAAGGAGGAAGGAAAGATTTTCCTATTCATATTCATATTCATATTCATATCCATTGCCACGGAAATGATCGATCGTCGTCCTCCTCTCTGACGTGGCTCCGTCGTGAATCAATTCTGAGGTTTCCCCTTTTTCCTTCTCTACGACTGTGGGAGGATGGATTCTCTCCACCAAACACCCGTTCCAGTCTTCATGAATGCCATTATTTTCCATGTCGCCTGTTGCCTGTTGCCTGTTGCCTGTTGCCTGTTGCCTGTTGCCTGTTGCGACGCATTTTGCGGTTCGTTTATCTTGAGGCAGACACGAAAGTGAGTGTACACCGACGAAGGAATGAACCCAAAACCCAATCGTCAAGCGGTTAAATGTCAATTGGACGTCTTTCATGTCGAATCGAAAGGAAAGACGAGAAGAAGAAGAGGAGAAGAGGGTGGGTGATGAGGAAGAAGAAGAAAGAGAAAGAAGAGTTAGAAGATGCCAATCTGTCGTTCCTTTTTGTTTCCGTGGACAGACTCCTAGTCGCCATGGACCCGTGGCGCGTCTCCCTCTCTTCCTCTCTTGCGCCCCTCCTCCCCCCTTTTCGGAAACGGGACTGTAATTAATTGCCCCTCTGCCCCTTCCATTCCCACTCACTCACTCACTCTTCTCCTCCTGTACCCCCCATGTTCTCCTTCCCTGTGTATTGTATGTGTATGTGTATGTGTTCTTGTTCTTTTGTGTTCCTTGCGTTCACGCTTCTTTCGCGTCGGCCACGGAGATCCTCCTCTCCTGTCCCGCCTCCCCGACCGACGCTCTTCTCCCCGGCCCACCTCTCGTCTCTCGCCCCCGCCCCCGGCGGCCCTTCCCCCGAAAGAGGGAAGAAGGAGAAGAGAGCGCGGGGAGAGGGAGAAGGAAGCAAAGAAAGGGCAAGAAGTCCAAGACATGGGTGGGACTTTACCCCCCCCCCTCCCCCCCCTTCCCTCTCTCTCTTGCTTGTGGAAACGATTCGGGTTCAATTGGATCGTTCCGTTCGTTTAGACAGACGTTTCAATCCCAATACCCAAGTGACCCACCCACCCGGACAGGGTTTACCGCAAACTCTTGAACCCATTTGTTATATGCTGTACACCTCCTGGAATAATCAAAACAGTATCTAGCCAGACATTCAAGCGTTCGATGGCTTGTCTTTGGGGTAATCAGCTAAATCAACATCGGCCCAGTAGAACGTACCACAACCCATTCGACCGACCGACACGACACCCTCCCTTCATGGATACCATCCTGCATCCTCGCACAAACAGCGCAGTGGGAGAGAAATGGAAATGAAAATGAACATGAAAATGATGTTGTGGACTCGGCATTCAATTTCTTCTTCCTTGTTCGTCCAATAGAGGTGTTCAAAAAAACTGTATCTCCATAATCGGTACTCGGACTCGGTTAATTCTTCCAGTAGTATCACGGGACTGCTTGTGAACGAATGATCGAACTCAGGATCGTACTCTTCATCCTAGCTGCCTTTTAATCTCGAATCAGCTCAAACCAGAGCACACCTGTTTACATACCTACCGAGCGACCTTCCGACCTAGACTCAGAGAACAAAATACCGATTATTCCCCCGCTCTATCCCTCCGCCTTCTGTACCCATTTCTCTAGCTAGCTAGCTAGCTAGCCCGCTCGCTCGGTCTCACCATGTTCGGCGACAACCCACCTCCACCCTCCCCCTCATCGACTCTTTCGCCGGTTTCACATCCTCGACGATCCCGGACAGACACTCAGAGTCACGCCGCCGCCGGGCGTACGCCTTCTCAATTTTCCACCCAATCTGACACCCGAACTCACAGGCAAGGACTAGGAATGGTCGTGGACCTCTCTAGTGATGGAGAAGAGGAAGATTTGGAATCGACCTTGGCCTGGTCAGGGGCAGGGGCAGGGGCAGGGGCAAGGACGGGGAATACAGGGTCCAGGCTCCAGGTCGCTGGTTCGGGTCGTGATGGTGTAGGATCGCTACCCGTGAGCAGCTCCGGCTCGGGACTGATGAGAGCGAGGACTCTTCCGTCTTCAAGTTATCAGCGTTCTCGAGCGTATATCGGTACCAACCCTCGCACCAGTACAAACTCCAACCTGAACGCATACCCCGAATCTTATCCTTACTCCAGGACAGACGCACCAGTCAACCTCGAAGCGACGGGAATGAGCAGGACTTCCTCCGCGTACGCATCCATCAGCACCGCCACGTCTCCTTCTTCACTCCCTTCTCCCCATCACAGCAATAGCAATAGCAATAGCAACAGCAACAGCGACATGCGGGCTCCTCGTATGACGGTTGCTGTGCATGCTCTTCCCTCTGCATCTGCATCAACGTTTGGACCGTCTTCTCCATCGATTGCTTCCTCCGGTCTACCTTCTATCTCCCATTCTCCTAATATATCGCCGTCCGCACCCGCATCTACAGCGATGTCCGCATCGACGTCCACAATGACTAATTGGAATATGACAAGTGATGGACTCGAGCTCCTTATGTCGCCAGCAACATCGACGGCGACGATGGGCCGGGCTCGAGGATCCTCTAACACGAGCACGAGCACGAGCACGAGCACGAGCACGGGCACGGGTACGGGTACGAATCCAAGCGCAGGCTTGGATCTCAATATGACACCGGATTCCACAACCATGAGCGCGAGCGCGAGCGCGAGTGCGACCAACCGGTTCCGCCCCGGGCATGCTTATACGCCCTCGAGCATCTCCACATCCACGATCCCACTCAGCACTCACGGAAAGGGTCGACACGGTAGAAAATGGTCGACATCGTCGACGAGTAGTCAGGCTAGTACGGGGCATCTGAGCGTTGGTGCTGGTGCTGGCTATCAAGCGACTATCGGGAGTGACGGACCTTGGTATAGGTCCAGTGGACCTGGAGGGATCAGTACAGTCAGTCTCGATCCGACGAATGATCGTACAGGTACTCTACCGCAATATCAGACGGGTGAAAGGACTTGGGACAAAGACCACCCGCGACAGAGGGACAAATCGATTGGTCAAAATCGATCGCGATCACGGTCACCGTCACCGTCACCGTCACGGTCACGGTCACGGTCACCTCATCTTGGAAGCAGGTCTGCTCCTGGATCAACTGGTGATTCCTCTCGGGCTTCGTTACTATCCGGTACATCTTCGAATGGACGCGGGTCCTTCACGCCATTGGCCCTGCTCAAGCGAGTTCTGAGACGTTTTAAGAATTCGAAACGAACCAGCTGTTTACTCCTTCTTCTCCTCATCGTCTCTAGCATAATGACGGTCTCTTTCTCTCCGATCTCGATGTCGTTTCCGAGGTCCTTAACGACTCTCAGTATGCGTAACGCCCGAGCAAAAGAGAGAGCGGATGCAGCTGCCTCGGTGCTTGCTTTCGGGGAGGAAGGATTCAAGCCTTCTCCCGAGGGAAGCTTGAATCGAGGACCTCTCAAAGGCCCACGATGGGTAATTGGAGACTGGGCATGGGCAGAGAAAGGCTGGAAAGACCTGAAGACAGCTGCAGAGAAAGTTAGTGACGGTGTCGTTCGAGGTGGTTTGGGCGGAATGGGAGTAAGTCGACTTGGACCAGACGAAAGAGAGATTCAAGATATCGTTGTCGTTGAAGAAGAAGATCTCAGCGAAGGCGTCTATTGTCAGTTCGTAAGCCCGGTAGAGGCGTATCAACACGCACTGAAGAGGTTGAGAACACAGACAAGACAGAAGGAACGTGTGGCCAAAGCGATGGCGAGAAAGATGCAGTCGGAAGGAAATATGGAAGTGGATTCCGAGTTCGAATTCGAATTCGAATTCGAATCCGAAAGAGAAAACTTGGAATATGATTATCAGTCGAGGACAAACGACGAGGATGAGGACGACTCGCCATTTGAGGAGCGGGCTCGAGACAACTCACGTCCCCGAAAACAAGAAAGGTCCGGAGCTGATACCGAAAATCGTTCTCGAAACGTCCGTTCCAAACAAGGAACTTTCAACCACAAGCCCAAATCACATATCAAGAATCACGTTTACTCGCCCTCGGGACATTTGATCGTCTCTGAAGACTACGAAGAATCCGAACATCCTATCCCGCAGCTGTTAGCCTTGGGCGAGAAAAGATGGGAAGAAATGCTGGAGAGGCAGAGCACGTCGCTTGGGGAAGCATGTGTGGAGTATGAAAAGAGGTACGGGAGGAAGCCTCCGAAAGGGTTCGATATTTGGTGAGTTTACCAGGCCCACATTTTCCATCGATTTTCTGCGTTTAATTCATCGCACTGACCATTCTCCACGCACTTGTTCAGGTGGGACTTTGCAATGACCCACAATCTGGTTCTACCCGACGAATACGATCGAATTCATCTCGACCTCGCTCCCTTCTGGGCTCTTCCTCGGTCTGAAATGAGAAAACGTGCGAAAGACGTCGAGAGCATCAAGGAGACCTATACGCTTGTCATCAAAGACGGCAAGGTGGACGTCGAGATTTCCGACGAGTCAGGTCTTGCGTGGGAAGGGACGAGACTTCGAGCTGCTGATCAAGCCAGCCTGATCAAGTCGTTTGCCAGGTTTTTACCCGATATGAGAACTGTCTTTTCGATTCATGATCACCCGCAGGTGTACCTCTCCTGGGCGAGAAGAAGCAGTCTCGTGGAACTCGGCTTGTCAGGACAACATACAAAGCACTTGAAGGAAAGCGATAACGCCGACGTCCTTTGGTCACGATCGTGTGCTCCCGAATCCAACCTTCGACAGAATCTCGACCTTCAAGAAGAAAAGTCACTCGTCTACGACACTCTAGAAGCGTCTGATATTTGCCAGAACCCGTATCTCATGGATTTACATGGCCTCACAGTCGAAAAACATGGACCGTCGTCTCATCCTCGACCTCATACCTCGCTTCTCCCGCTTTTCAGTTTGGCGAAAACCTCGGTGAACTCAGATATTCTCATCACGCCGTTGGATCAATTCAATAACGGACTGGGTATGGACCCTAAATGGGAAGACAAACGAGACAGCCGGCTCGTCTGGAGAGGAAGCACGACGGGTATCTCTTGGATGAACAAAGATACACCCTGGCGAAAGTCACATCGATCTCGTCTTCATTTTTTCGCTCAAAACCAGTCGGATGGGTATGTTGATTACCCTGTGGCCGATTTCTCTGCCTCCCGAGGACCACTGACGATTCGACGTGAATCCCAAAAAGCGAGCGATCTCTCCGAGTTCTTCTACGACATGAAACTTGCAGGAGAACCACTTCAGTGCAACGTGACGGACGGGACGTGTGATGATATGAAACGGGAGATCGATTTTGCGCCCCACCAAGGTCCAGACGCTATGAACCGATACAAGTTCCTATTCGACATCGATGGAAACGGATGGTCAGGTCGATTCAGGCGATTAATGAGCACGAATTCGGTCGTGCTCAAAGCCGGCATATTTACCGAATGGTTTCAACCGCATTTGATACCATGGTTCATGTATGTTCCGACTCGCCTTGACTATTCCGACTTGCCGACTATCATGAGTTTCTTCAGAGGAACACCTTCGGCACCCGATGAAGGTTTTGACGAGGTGGCAAAAGCGCTGGCCGCGAATGGAAAATGCTTTGTGAATAGAATGTTCAGAGTGGAGGATCTCCAGGCTTATATGTTCAGGTTGTTTTTGGAGTATGCGGTGAGTACCTGCTGCCCGCGAGCCTTTTTCCTCGGATTAGATACAGCTGAATATTCTAACTGACCCCCTGGATGACATCTTATTGCGCGTGTGCCTCGACTTCTCCAACCCACAGCGATTGACCGCACCCGAAGGAGAGGACGTTGATTTCATCTACGACGAAGAAGATTACGAAGATGAATCGGGTCTCAATTTGGATGAATTTCAAGCCTTCGATTAAAGACAGCAAGTGAACGATGAAGGAGGTGGGGTGAAAGAACGGATCCCTGATACGACAATGAATCTTTCAAATGGACAACCTCTGCCTTCCAGAACTGAAAAGGATCGCGGGTAGAGGCGGGTTATGGAGCGAGCGATGGGATTAGATATCGCCGGCGACTTGTAAGATAGTGTGGGATCGAATTATTGAGAACGAAGTACAGTATCAACGGGATTTTTTGTGTGTCATTCTCCCGCGGCAGTGGAGAATTGTTGTAGTAGCATTTTGGGCCCCTCGCCACCTCAGAGGTCAACTTCAACACCTACCGGATAACGATGAATGATGATGATGATGATTGTCTAAATGAATCCTAAGTGGGAAGCTGTAACGGGAGAAGCGCCGGGCAATAGACAAACAAGGGTACACCGCGGGAGACTCTATAATCAATGATCCCCCCCCCCCCCCCC
>JANGFI010001284.1:0-11956 GCA_025758705.1 Goffeauzyma gilvescens
CGAAAACGAAAACGAAAACGACGGCGCCGATTTATTCCGACAGCGAGTCTTAAGGCCGCACGCTCGAAATCGCTACGGTCTGAGCCTCGACATTGGAAATTAGAAACCCGCAACTCAGACCTCTCAGTTTCGTTTCGTTTCTTTTCTTTTCTACCACTACCACCCAGACAACCCGTCGGTACGTCCTGTTCTACTTACCTCTTCGAATACTCCAAATCATACTTTACCTCCCCTCCCCTCCGCGCTCCGCTCCTCTTCCACGAGTAACGATAATCGCAACGGTCACGTTTCTACGCGCACGAAATACACCGTCCTCGGCATCCCGACAGATCTTTCTCCCCGTATACCAACTCACCAACTTGCCCTGCCACGCAGCCTACTCTAAATCCTATCCAACAGCCACCGCACTTCGCCCTTCGCACTTCGCACTCGCACTTCGCACTCGCATCGTCGCCAACGTCGCCCACCATGCTCACCTACCTCACAATCCTCACCCTCTTCATCCTCCTCCCCATCCTCTTTCTTCTCGCCCTCCTCTATCCTTTCTTAGACCCTCGAAGAGATGGGATCAAGATCGCTTGGTTGGCACTCTGTGCGACGGTTTGGACGACGGGATGGGATAATTGGGTTATTTGGATGGGGGTGAGTGCTTGTTCTCAATGCCGACGTTTACGAGGTCTCAGTTCGTTCTTCCTTCGTCCTTGTTCTCAGGTGGTCAGAGCTTGGTCTGTGGACTTTCGTTCGACTGTTCGTGTTCCACTATTCGGTGGCTCGAAAAGGGTGGTACGACGGATGTTCGGCTGCCGCGTTCTAGCTTCCTCGTTCCGTTCGTCGGGCTCGTTCTTCGGGTTTGTCCTAGGTCTTGAGTCCCGGTTCTTCGTCCATTCGTCTCTTCATCCCTTCCTTGATTTCCCATTAACTTCTTCCTTACGTTCTTACCTTACCCGATTGGTTACGATTGAATTGGACGCAAGCGCATCCGGTTCAATTTATTCCGGTCGGCTGAATGAATGGAATGGGGGACCTCAGCGGCTCCAAGGGCGAGTCCCTAATCGAATCGGTCTCCACTCGAGCCCATCGCCGTTCGTTGCTCGTTGTTCGTGGCTGAATACCTCGTAATTCGTAGAGCTGGTAGCTCAGGATCATCGCTCGTGATTGATGATACTGGATCTCGATCCTGAGCTCGGGGAAAAAAAAGCGGTCGAGATCGTCAAAGTGAAAGTGACAGCGAAAATGAAAATGCGGGCGACTGTGATGCTGGGATCGTAAAACCGCGAAGGGAGAGTGACAATGCAGTGCTGCGAAAGCGAAAGCGACAGGTGGATCCTCCTCATACTGTTTCGTGAATTGTGCGAAATGGGGAATGTCATTGTCAGTGATGATGGATACTGCGGCTCGTGGATGGGGGTTTGCGGAGGGATGGTGTGAGAATCCTGTTCCTGGGCTCGTAAAAGTGATACTTATTTGCGATTGCGATTGCGATGAGATCCGCGATTCGAGATTCGGGACGCGGGGGGTGACTCGTAACTCGTGATCGATATTGTGATACTGAAGCGTGGATGAATACTGAAACTGATCGCTGACATCTAACCCACACCTTATTCTTTTCCTTTCACCCGCTTTGATCATATCTATCTATCATCATCTACTTTCTTCGCCTCTGCCCGGCATCTCTTACCGTCTCACTCTTGGCGTGGAATATCGCTCACCTACTGCTTGCTCTCTCGCTCGCTCGCTATTCGCTCGGCAGACCTGGTCTTACCCACCTTCCTCCATCCTCTTCCCCCCGATATTCCTAGTCCCAGTCGAAGAACACCTCTTTTTCATCCTTCAACCCTGTTTGTTGATATTGTTGCAACTGATAACAACGAGAGGGGAGATGATTTGTTTCGATTGGGTTGAGCCCGAACGCAGCGAGGTCGTCGGATCCTGCGACGAAAGCGAAACCAGTCGTGACCAGGAGCAGAACGAGGAAGCATCAGAAAGACGTCTACTGAATGGATACATACCCAAAGTTCAAGCAAATCAACAACGACAACAATCCCGACGACAACGCCTTAACCGTCCTCGCCGTGCGCGCTCTCCCGATCATCTCATTCAAACTCTCCCTCGACGACCCCTCGCAGCGCTCTTCTGGATCCTTTGTACGCTCCTCGGCGCTTTCCTTCTTGTACCCACGTTCACTGAGAGTACCTTCAGCACGGAGTGGCCGTCGGAGCTGAATAAAGGTGTCTATTCGCAAGGTTCAAACGGATCGCAAGGGTCAGTGGGGTCGTTGTCTCCGGTTGCACCACTTACGTCTCGACAGCCGTTTCCTGCATCCCCTTCAACATCATCATCGTATTCCTTCTACATGGACCACCTACTCGCCGGGTTCGCTTCACTCACCCCGGCTCCTCCAATCTCAACTTTCTACCTAGGAGCTATCCTAATCTGGATATCGCCCGTTCTCGCCTTGTTAACCTATTTGGGCGCCTCCGTATCGACGCCTTTCGACGCTATCCCGGTTTTCCCCTCTTCCTCCTTCTTCTCCATCGGTAGAAGCGGTCGAAGAAGCCAAAGCAGCCCAAGAAAAGAAACAAGCAAAATAGGCAAGAAACATAGAAGAAAAGGAGACTTCCTCGCTTTAATACTTGGTGTTGCCTGGTTATGGATGACGGATACCATTGCGATTCGGAGCGGGAGTTGGAAGATCGATGGCGTAGGCGAGACAAACGTCGTCTTGCGTGGCACTGGCTCTGGCGCTGGCGGCCAAGAAGGAAAAGGAGGAGGACAGACGGGGAGGAGTACGGGGTGGGAAATTTGGAGGGGTCTACCGTTTGAGTGAGTGCGAGCGCAGTAGTCGAGGCGAGCATCAAGTTGAGAGAGAAAGGACTGAGTAAAGAACGAAAGTTGGATGTTCGTGGGTGATAGAGGGATGTCGATTGTGTGCGGAAGCTGACACCACATCATACTCACTTGCCACTTGCCACTCGCCACTTGCCACTTGCCACTTGCCACCATCACTACCAATACATGATCGATCACAGCTTCCCATGCTATGCCATTCATGCCATACCATACCATGCCATCCCTTATACCCACCATATGCTCTAATCCGCCATGAGAGAGGAACAGGTTTGTAGGCATCAATCAAGTGGGGATTCACGGCACCCTTAAATGCGTGTCGATGCGTCCTGTGTGATAACAATGTCAGAGCTTTCCTCTTGCGGAAGAGCCGTGGTGGTGGTGGTGGTGGTGGTGTGGGGGGATACATTAGTCAGGTGAAAGGGAGACAGGGTGATGCTCAAAGGGAGTGTAAGGGATTTCGGCCAGGATTGAGGACTCTTTGGATCCCCCGAAATAGATATTGGTATCTACTCGAATTCCCTGAATCGTAATACCACCCGGTAAGGGAGAAGAAGAGAGTGCCTACTGTGCATGAAAGAAACCATGGAAGGAGGACGCAGCTCATCCGTTGAACGATCATCTATGCCAATTCCCAGGCCTATTTGTTAATACCACTCCTGCTGAGGTTCTCCTCTCCCAGCTGCAAGTGCCAAAGTCCTACTTTCCCACATCTCAAACCCCCACACCCCTCCCCCTCCCCCTCCCCTTGCCCTTGTCCCTGCCTTTTCCCCTCCACCCTGAGAACCTTGCACCTGATTCCATCCGGTATGCTGCCAAGCATGTCCACCTCCCCCTGCTGAATAATTTTCGTCGCCACCTGTCCTACTGTCCTCTTTCTCGCCCGAAAGTGTGTAATTCACCGATCTAGGGGGAGGAAGGGCAGGCCATGTAGATGGGTCATGTTTGTTCGCTCGATTCGACACCGAATTTGAGAGATCTCGGACGTCTGTCCCGAATGGTGAAACGTATGACCATGGGTTATGTCCGTCTCTCTCTTCCGGACGGTGACGGAAACTGGGAGCGCCAGGACCCGGATCAGGATTGAAAGAGAAGGTTTCTGGAAGACTGTCTGGCGGAGGATACGGATACATCCTCTCTCTACTTATTTTCTTCTTAACCAGTTTCCCTCGCCGGACGATTGTCTTTTGCTCAGTATGTGAGCCAGTCAGTTGTTGATCGTGTAATCTCAAATTGGTCATCGAGAGTGATGCGACTGCTGGTGCCGCCACCATCGCCGTTGTTGGTGCCGGTGCATCACAGTCCGATCTCCAGACGGATGTATACACCAATGGCTCATATTCGAAAGCTTTGAAGTTCTCCGCTGGTCCATGTCCTTGTCCGTGTCCGTGTCCGTGTCCGTGTCTGTGTCTGTGCCCGTCTTCGTGTTTGTCTTCGTGCTGGTGTGCGTGTTCGTCGTGTCCACTCTGATGTTGTACATCCTCCCACCGATGCCTCTTCCCTTTCTCATCGACTGGCCAAACTGTTTTCTCACTTCCCGAGGAAGACCAGCCTCCTTCCGACTCTGACCGTTCGTTCGAATCTTCCCCCTCTCCGCCTGGAGGATGGATCGACCATGACCGAGACCGATACGAGGACGACACCTTGTTCGTGATTGCGCTCTTCGACATTTTATTTTTAAGACGCGAAGACCAAGGGGAAGGTGTGTCTGGAGGAGAAGGGGAATGAGGGTGAGGATGGAAATGTCGAACCTCGTCTTTTCCCCATGTTACTGATTTTTTCCTCTTGACAACCTTCTTCTCAGAAGAAGGAGGAGTGAGTGTATCTGTACCCATGGCGCGACTTGATTCATGGTCCGGCTTGGGGATCTCAGATGGAGTTAGAGGCTGAGGTGCTTGATGCGAGTGATGAATGGTACCAGGGACGAAATGGGAGGCACCGTCAAGAGTGATCACATCGCCTGGTTCTAAGATTTCGTTGGAGAGAGGTGTGTGTTCTTTATGACGAAGAGACACATAACGATTGATTTTGGGGAGAACATGTCGGAGAGACATGATGGGATTTGCCGGAGTAATGAACAACACATTCCCATGTCTCTTGCTGAGAATATGGTGCTTTACTCTACCGTGAATCCCAAATCATCAGACCCCAAGTATATATACCCAACGAATCCAAAGAACCTGCTCAGGAAGGAACGTTTCCATTTCTGTCACTTCGTCCTGTTAGGCGTCATCTCATGCTAACCTCGAGAATGCCGTTGTTCTCACGGTCGCTCATTATCCTCCCCCGTTCCATGCTCACGGAGTCGTTCACGGACGCGAGCCGGAAGCTCCTATTCGACAGATGAACTGGGAAATAGGGGGAGGGAATAGGAGGGATTCAAAAGGGGGGCGAAGGCGGAGTCTTGGCAAACCAATCGAAGATGGGGCCATTGTTCTCACTATTTTAGCAGCAAGTTCATGATATAGCATGGGTAGAAAGACCAGAATGGATAGACCTACCTTCCCTCTGCCCAAAGCAGCAACCCGAAGCACCGCCAATTATTCAAGTTCATCCTTTCTTTCCCCCCACCTCGACAAACCCTTTTCGGGTCTTTCTGGGGTGGTGGCCAGCGGCGAAAGCGAAAGCCCACTTGGGGACGCGGGGACGACAAAGTAAACAACCGATCGCGACGACGCCTTTGCCCTGCCGCCGTCCGCGCCCGCCGCCCCCAAAACGTTAGTCCCGGTAGACTATATCACCGTCGGCTTGGTCCGCGATGGGCAACGTTCAGGACCGGACCAAAGCGACTTCCCCATCGGGTCTGGTCTCACTTGGCATATAGCTGAACCACATCTCGGTTTACCTGCTAGCCTATTGATTTTGAACGAAACAAATCGTTGAGGTTTAGGTGCTTGGACAGGAGCTCCTTTTACCTCCGCTGGATTGCTTTGTGCACCAACCCGACCATCTCGAATCATCATGGTCCCATTAAGCCCCGACTTGGGGAGTAAGTCCCACATCGGTCTCCCGCTCTCCCAACTCCCAACTCCCTTACTCGTGATCGACCGTTCCATTTTCACTGCAAACTGTCTCTCGATGCACCAAATCGCTCGAGCTAATTCCCTTCTCTTTCGCGCGCATGTGAAGACGCATAAAACGGCTGAAGGGGCGATGATCCAGCTGGATCCGGCTCGATTCGGATTAGGAAAAGAGACAGCGGGGAAGGTGGAGGATGAGCTGACGGGAAAATTGATTGTTAGTACAGTTGCAGAGGGATGGGGGATATTGAATGATGTCATTTCGAAGGACGAGTCAATCGTTAAGGATGTAAGTCAAAGATTTAGGTGTATTATACTGCTCCCTCGCGCGCCACACTAATTCGCAACTCAGCAACCCCCCCCCCCCCCGGTGTAGATCCTCTACTCACTCCCTCCCAGCCCGAACACAATCCGTCAACTCATACCGCTCTATAAAGCACTCGCTTCCCATAAATGCCGGTTGATGGTCATAGTGGACTCCCCAGCACAAGTGGATGCGCTCGATTCCGCCATGGAAGCACAGAGCCCCTTGGACCCGGCTATAAATGAGATATGGTGTTTCGTCAAGACGGATAGTGGTGGGATGTAAGTGCTCCTCACTCCTTGGTCCACCTTTCCCCCCCACCCCTTCGATCGTCTGCTGATAGTCTTCCGTGCAATTTTTCCGAGGACAGGCGAGCTGGGTTGACTCCGGACTCTCCGGAGCTAGACACGTTGATCAAGTCTCTGGCTGCTAGTAAGCATGTTAAGATCCACGGGTTCTATTGCCACGCCGGTCAAAGCGTGAGTCCATCCACTTCTGCAATTTCGGGCAGACATCTCGTTCTTGACTTTTGGACTAAAACTCCTCCCCCCTTCGCAGTACGCCTCCACGTCCGACATCCAAGCCTCAGAATACCTCGGCGGCGAAGTAGACACCGTGAATCGCGCCTCAATCCGAGCACGACGAATCCTCTCCGAGATCCCAACACATGCTGGTACTTTCTACGATGACAAGACGTTTGTGCTAAGCGTCGGTGCTACACCTACAGCGCACGCTGCGGGGACGATCCCGTGGGCCAAGGATAGCCATGGTGTGAAAAAGGGTTGGTTGGAAGGAGGTCGATTGGAATTGCACGCCGGGAAGTGAGCATGTTCGAAGATTTCCCTCTTCTCCTTCGCCCCCCTTCAATAGGCAAGAAGGCATCGATAATTCTCCCATACTGACTTTCTGTCATCCTGCCCCCGCCCCACCTTCCTTCGACGCAGCTACTGTATTCACGACCTGCAACAAGTACACACCTCCCTCGTAGCTACTCCTGATGTCGCTTGTCAGGTTGTTGCCACCGTTTGTTCCGTCTACCCAACACGAGGTCAATCCGGGGAAGCGATCTGTGACGCCGGTGGGATCGCCATGTCGAAGGATACAGGCCCGATCCCCGGGTATGGCCAAATTAAGGGTGACGAACTCAGCGGGTGGTCTTTAGGGCGTATGTCGCAAGAACATGGGATCTTAACGTACCCCGAGGTACAGGGAAAGCCAGGCAGGTTGCCACAGTACGGAGAGATGATCCGGATAGTACCACAACATGCGTGTTATACTTTGGCTGCACATAGAGAGTACATCGTGGTTGACTCGTCATTGGAGGAACAAGGGTCCGACTGGAAGACATGGAAAGTTCGAGAGGTTTGGACGCCATGGAAATTTTGGTAAATTCCTGAAAAACAATCCAAGCATGTACACATCTCGACGCGAAATAAATCAGTGGCAGAACAATCGATGTTCTTGTCTGCAAAATATGTCATTATCGATAATCGCATGTCTGCTATAATTCGTACAGATCACCTGATTCCTGACTTGGATCTACTCAATGAGACTCGACGGGTTTATCGGGTGAACTGAGAGCAAGATGGAGAAAAACTGTTGTCAGGCACCATTTTTTGACACATCCGATAGACAGAGTACTCGAACAAGACGAAAGAGAAGAAACGTCGGGCCAAGCCGTGACCAAATCCTAAAACTCACCTGAATATCATCTATACGCAGAATCAACGACACTGTCTCTGTAGCGAGCTCGATCGCACTCGTCGACACCAACAAGGGCTGCACGACATTCTCATTCAAGATGTTGGAGATCAAACCTTTTCTCACGTTGATACCGGCCGTGGTTTCGCCCATCGCATGCCTGTTCCTGAGCTCGGTCACGATCGCGATCGGGTTAAGACCGGCGTTCTCAGCCAAAGTGGTCGGAATGACCTCAAGAGCTTCGGAGAAAGCTTGGAAACAGTAGGCTTCTTTGCCCTTGAGGGTGTGGGAGTGCTGGTTGAGCAGGCGGGAGACGTGGATCTCGGGCGCACCTCCACCGGCGATGAGGGCCCTGCGCGGACAAAAACGGAGAAAAAGAAGAAAGAAGAAAGAAAGACAACAACGGTCGAAGAAATTGTCAATAACCTGCGACGCCCATGAAGTGATTTCATTTGAAAGAAACTAACCTCTTCTTGACCAAACACCTGACGACACACAGCGCGTCGTGCAAACTCCTCTCGCTCTCCTCCAACACGAGCGAGTTCGCACCTGTGCAAACGATGCTGACTGTCTTTCCCGGGTTCTTCACTCCGGTCACCTTGACCACTTTAGCACCCGCGTTCTGAGTTTCTTCAACGAGATCGGCTGAACCCAACTTGTCCTCTGTGAACGCCTCGATATCGGCGACCGGTCTGCATCCAGTCGATTTGGCAATGAATTCGATTTCGTCACGCTCAATATCCTTGATGACCATGATTTTGAGTTTTGCGAGGAAATGGAGGGAGAGATCGTTGACGGCATCACGAAGGATAGACTTCTGAATCAACAGGACGTTACAACCCGTCTTTTTGATCTTCTTGCACAAGTTCAAGAGATACTGTCGTTCCTCTTTGAGGATCTTGTCCATTTGCCTGTAGTCGTTGACGACGATCTGGTTGTCCATGTCCGGTTTAGGGGAAGACAACTGGAACTGAATCAAACCGATCTTGGCTTTCTCGACTCGGGTCGGTCCACCCGCGTTAACCATAACGGGCTGGTTCAAGGCGAGTCCCTCGATGAGCTCGGTATCATCGATCGTTCCACCGACTTTCTTCACGATCCTGATGTCTCGAAGATCAACGTTGCTCGATGACGACGTGACGAGACGGGAGACAGCTTCGACGGCGATGGGAGCGAGGACGGAGGAGTATTGAGAGACGATCTTGGAGTTGAGAGAGGTGGAAGCGGCTCGGAGGAGGGATTCCTTGTCGTTCAAGTCGACGGGAGTTGACATCTCAGTCAGGTATTCGACTGACTTGGCAGCTGCCTTCTGGAACGACTGGGCGATGATGGTCGGGTGGATGCCTGCGGAGGATTGCCATGAAGTCATGAGAGAGAAGGGAAAATTAGTATCGCAATGCGGTCGTCAGCGGCCATTACCTTTGCATTGGAGAGATGCAGTCACCCATCAATTGATGAGAGAGAGGAGAGGAATAAGGCTGATAGGAAAGAGGATATGGGGAAAGGCAGAAGGGGCAAGAAGAAGAAGAAGAAGGAAAGAGAAGAAGAGGAGAGAAATTGTCGACTCACCTTTCATCAACAACTTCTCCGCTGCAGACAACAAACTTCCCGCAAGAACGACGACACTAGTCGTTCCATCTCCGGCCTCGATATCTTGAGCCGCACTCAACTCGACCAACATTCGCGCAGCAGGGTGCAAGACCGCCATGTGCTTGAGGATAGTGGCACCGTCGTTGGTGATGACGACTTCTCCGGAACCGGTTTGGATCATCTTGTCCATGCCCTTGGGACCGAGAGAGGTTCGGACGGCGTCGGAGACGGCTGAAGGATGGGATAGAGGCGAGACGATGTAGCGTGTGGGAGGTGAGAGGGTAGCCGAGCGAACGAGGAGGAAGATAGGTGCAGATGGGACAAGGACGCAAAGAGAAGGAATCCACAAGGTGGGGAACACGGACCATTGAGGTGCGAGTCATTGTAAATCAGCAACCAGTCGACGATCAGGCCATCAACCATAATAACACATTGCGCGTCGTATAGCACACTTTTCACCATATTTGCTCCCTCCGCTCAACTCTCATCCACTACTTGGCTGTCATCTACTCGCCGCTCTCCCTCGCCTCGCTTTCGAACGTGGGATTGCTCTTTAATATCTCTCCGACCACTCTCGCTTTTTATTAGCTTCGCTTCGATCAGGTCTATCACTCTCTCGCTCTTTCTTAACAGCGTTCTCCTCGCTCAACTATCTTCGCCTCACTCGCTTCTCATCTCGCATATTTCTTCCTCGGCTCCCTGCATCTATCTCTCTGACTCTGAAACTTCGCATCACCCCTGCATCACTCCCTCTTCTGAACGTCATCTTCCCCTCGTTCGATCGCTCGCCTCGTCACCTTCGCCTCGACCCTCGCCCTCTACGTCGCTCTCACTCAGCCCACCTCGCTCCACCCTCTCTCTCTCTCTCCTCTCTCCTCTCTCCTCTTCCTCTTCTTCGGCTTCGTGTTCGCTGGTCTCACCTTTCGCAGCATTCATATTACTCAACCGAACTTCCATCGGTTTTCCTTTATCCATAAAAGATCCATTCATGCCTCTTCCTCCTCCTGAGGGGAGCATCGAGCCTCCTCCAGATGAGGCGGCGACGGCGGCAGACATGGTGTTGAAGAGGTTTGAGAGGGGGGTGGGGGGGGGGGGGGGGGTGTAGAAGGAAAGAAATGGAGGGAAAGAGAGGGGAAGGGAAGGGAGGACGTTGAGACCGATATTGGAAAAGGAAAGGCAAAACGGGGTAGAAAGAGTAATGGCGGAGGGAAGTAGTAGGTGCGTGGTTCAAACTGCCACATACGTGCTATGAAATGTCGAATTCGTCCTTCTTTCTGTCTTTTATTGGTATAGTTTTGTAAAGGGTGGGGTGGTCGTGCCGTTCCTGTCGTTTTTGGTTGCAGCGATTAAAACCTTTCACGACCTCGTGCAAGGACGCAAAGCCAAAGCGGGAAAATCGGGGCTGCTAAGAGTTTAGTGTGATGCCCCGTGGATATATTTCCGAGACTCCGGAAGGGAGGAGGGGGGGGGGGGAGGGATGTCCGATATATCTTTTTTTTTTTCGGCGAAAACGCCGCGCGGGGATTGGATTTCCACCGCGGGGTGATTTTTACTAGAACTGATGATCCCAGTTCTCCTCGGCTTCTGACCGTCCTCCACCGACTCGACCAAGGTTGGCGTTCCCGTTGCCGTTCGGCTGAATGAATCCAACGTTTGCACTCGCATTTGCGTTTCCGTTCGTAGCTCCCGCTCCCGCCCCATACACACTTGAAGGTGGGTAACTCGAACTATCACCCGTCGCACTTCTTCCTCTACCACCCGCGACCGTCGCCACCGTCGAAACCTTCTTCCCTCCCTTTGGCGTTGAGGCACCATAATCTTTACCCCATTCAGGGACATCGTCGTCATACGCCGCGTCCAGAGCGTTTCCCGTTCGTTGTCGTTCACCGTCATTGACGATGTCTGCAGTACCATTCCCGTATTCATCTCCTTCAGGAGCATATGCATCAAACCTGGATGTTCCTGATCTTGATTTCGATTTCTTTCCCTTCTTGTTCTTCTTATTCCCGAAAAGAGAAGGTTTCACGGGATCGTACTCAGCATGAGCAGCCGCTGTACGATCCCAACGATCTTGAGGATCTTCTCCGAGTTGGCCGTGTTCGTCTGACAAGTCCGTTCCTTCGAAATTAGCTGGATAATGCCAGTGTTTCTGATTCGGTGCCGCATCTCCGTTGCCATGTTCCTCATTGTAGTACTCCTCATCTTCCCTCGTCCACAAACCCGCCTGTTTCCTCCTCGCGACCTCCCTTTCATCCAATTCCGAGATAGGTCTATAATTCTCTCCTTCTTCACCTTCAGCCAACTCCGCATTCTCATGTGTACTTCTCGTATTCCTCTCATCGTACCTCTTCGCCCACTGTGATTTCAATGCTTTCCGTCGATCCTCTTGGTCGTCGACGATTCCGGCTTTCTTAGCCCATTTAGGTGTTCGACCACGACCGGCGTTGTTTCGAATGTTCTGGATGTAGAAGTTGTGGAAGTGAGAAGGGATGTA